>PVIA01003409.1:0-169880 GCA_004024845.1 Tonatia bakeri
GGATTGCAATGAATCTATAAATCATTTTAGGTAGCATGGCCATTTTGATGATGTTAATTCTTCTGATCCGTGAGCGTGGTACATGCTTCCATTTGTTTGTGTCTTCCTTAATTTCTTTCTTCAGTGTTGTATAGTTTTCTGAGTATAAGTCTTTTACCTCCTTGGTTAGGTTAATTCTTAGGTACTTTATTTTTCTTGTTTAAAAAATCAAATGGGATTTTTTCCTGATTTCTGTTTCTGATGTTTCATTGTTGGTGTACAAAAATGCCTTTGATTTCTGAGTATTGACTTTGTAACCAGCTGTTTTGCCAAATTCATTTATTAGGTCAAGTAGTTTTTTGGTGGAGTCTACAGGATTTTCTATGTATACTACCATGTCTTATGCAAACAGTGACAGTTTTGTTTCTCCCTTTCCATTTTGGATGCCTTTTACTTCTTTTTCTTGTCTGATTGCTGTGGCTAAAACTTTCAGTACTACATTGAATAGGAGTGGTGAAAGTGGGCATCCTTGTCTTGTTCCTGATCTTGGTGGGGAAGATTTTAGTTTTTGCCCATTGAGTACGATGTTGGCTATAGGTGTCTCATATATGGCCTTTATTATGTTGAAGAATGCTCCCTCTATTCCCACTTTGCTGAATTTTTTTTATCATAAATGGGTGCTGTACCTTATCAAATGCTTTTTCCACATCTATTGATATGATCATGTGATTTTTTCTTTCATTTTGTTTATGTGGTATATTTGCTTTCACTTCTGATGCCAATTATAGTAATAATTATGACTTATTACAGAGAAAATATGCAGATTTATATCAGGCAAAGGAAAAAGAGAGCAGAATCTGAGCAAGTACCAAAATGGAGTTTTCATTGTCCTTTCCCTGTGAAGTCATAAATAATATCGATTTCACAAAATCCATGTCTGATTCTACACATGGAGAACTGTCACCCAGGGAAGCTCAACCAAGCCTTGGGTGTCCAGACATTTCCTTGGGACTTAATCACATAGGCAAGACTAATAGCCCATGTGGCTAATTTCAAGCATTCAGCCCCTCCAAATTTTAATGAGCACAACATGATGCAAGACCCCCTCTAAATCACAATGTTAGTAGCTGGCTGGCCCAAGGCCCCCAGGCAAACAGACACTCCTTTAGGAGTCATGACATTCCAAGGGTTTAGAGATTACCTCCTAGAAGCCTAGCAAAGACCAAGACCTTTCTGGGGATAGATGAAATTCTTTATTACATACTCTCTACAAGTGATATGATGAAACTTTATTTGCTGAATTGATTGTTTTGACATCATGTAGTAATAACCAAAGAACATTTTATCTATCATCTGTTATTTTAGCAGACAGCCAAGTATCAAATAGATAGTCATACTTCACAGTTAACTGTTTCTTTTAAAGCAAATACTTCATTTTAAGTAACTTAGGGATGTCCAAATAAATCTGCTGCCCTGAGGCATTCCTTTCTTTTTATTTGTCAAAGTGGCTGATTCATAATCTCCTAGTCACAAAGTAAGCACCACAACATTATTGCTTCTCATATGTAATTACCCTAATGGTACCTGTGTGGCTGAAGATATCTCATAAATCAGAATTTTCAGGAAGAACTTCTCTAGCTTCTCAGGAGAACCCATCTGAAATAGTTCGCTTGGATAGTCCAAATTTCATAAAATTTCAGAGATGAAGGAAAATAGGTTTAAATATAATCGAATTAAGACACAACATTGTGAGATAAATTGTCCAAGATGACATGAAGAGTAAGTGGCAGGAACATAACATCACCCTAGTATTCTATTTCCCATACAGTGTGTTTGTGTATGTACACATGTCTTTCTTTGTGCCACATCATGACCCTTCTGAACATGTTACCATGTGGATATTAGTAAAGGTATAGGCATCAACTTGCATGTTGGTTTGTGGTGGATTTCCAAAATACTGTTGAGAAAGATTCTCTGGCTGCCTTTTGCCTCAGCAAGGAGTATTATAATTAATGAGCAATGCCATGAGACTAGGGTGGGGAAGGAGTCGCCAAATATTTGCTACATTTGCCATTGTTAATGTAATCATTATAACACAACATCAGTTATTACAATTTGCCTCTGACTTGGGAAACATTTTGTCTTTCCAGGTCTCAGACTTCTCATAAGAGGAGGAAAACTACAATAATCACTGTTTCTTCCATTTTTTAAGAGAGAGAAGTGGGAAAGGAAGGAGAGAGAGGGAGAGAAACATCAATGTAAGAGAGAAATATTAATCAGTTGCCTCTCATGTATGCCTTGACAGGGCACTGAATCTGTAACCCTGACACATGCTCTGACTGGAAACCAAACATGTGAACTTTCAGTCTACTGAAGGACACTCCAGCCAACTGAGTTACACTGGCCAGGGCTCTTCTATTTCCACTACAATGTGGAAGTAATCTCTTTGTGCATGGGACAGAATTAAAATTGTTTTCATAGATTTAAGTAAAAAAGAAGAAAGGAAAAAACAATGGCACTTCCTTTTTTAACTAATAATAATAATGCCATCTTACAAGTAATACTATTTTTTAAATATTTTTCTTCCAGTAACATAGTTATAGTCACCGCTTTCTGAGTGAACCACACATTACATAAGTCAACTCTTTTAATCCAGTGACTTGATGAAATAATGTAAGAACTGATTTCCAGAATGGCCATCACCAAATCCTTCCCTCCATGTATGCTCATGGCATTCCTCCATTGACCGGGAGTCTATTCCTCCCTTCCTTTGAGTCTGGCCTGGATAACCTGCTTGAAGAACAGGATGTAGTGGAAATGACATGTTAAAATTTTCAGGATCATAAGAAGCCTCACAGTTTTTACCAGGGTATTAGGGAAGGCTCTCTCTGGAGTGACTCAGTCACCATTGAATAAACCTGACTTCCTCCTTGGACTGCCATGCTGTAAGGAAGCCCAGGCAAACCATGTGGGAAGGCTAGATGGAGAGAGTGGTACAGCCCCATTCTAGCCCTAACATCTGACCTATGAGTGAAGAAGCCCCGTTGTATCCACCTTCAGCAGATGTAACATGAAGAACATCAAAGGATCATAATGAAAAGTCAGAACAAAAGCTCCAGATACACGGTCCCAGGTGTGCCATCCCAGCCACTCCCAGTCACTTAAGCTTCCGCAGTTATGTCATCAGTCATCATTGAACCAACTTCCTGCCTAAATTCCTGAACCACAAAAGAGAGTAGTATAATTGTTGCAGTTTGACACTACAAAGCTTTAGGTGAGTATGTTACATAGCAATGCATTAATTGAAACAAAGAAAGTATTAGATCTGTTTTACAGATGAGGCAACTGAGACTCAGAGAATAATTTATTTCCCCAAGGACACAAAACCAGTAAAGGGTAGAGCTGGAATTTAAAACTAGATGTGTAATAACTCCAAGGCCTATTATCTTAAATGCTATACTGACCTTTCTCTAATTTAAGTTAAAAAAAGATTCTGTGAAGCAGTGAGTAGAATCTATTATTCATGGGAGTAAATCAAAGATCCAAAATTTAGAAGTCTTAGTCTTTCATTCCATCTAAAAACTGAATCTAGTTGGTGGCAGAGCCAAAGCCTAGTTTCCTTATTCTAAACTCAGTAAGTTTTTTTCCCCTTTTTTTCTACGTTAAAATGTTTGTCTTTCCAGGTTACCATACATTTACATCTATTTTTCAGCTTGCAACTATTAAAAATTTACTGGACAGATCTTAGAGTTTACAAAATTCACACAATTTAAATACAGAAAAAAAAATCCCTTAGGTGAACTAATCTCAAAGCCAGTGTTTGAAGAAATAATAGGATGTGAACTTTTAAAATAGGTAATAATTCTGCTTCAGTCAAAAACTCATAGTTGAAATGCCTGAAGTGCTAATCAGAAGGGAATTGCACTAATCCAGACGTGGGTCATCTTTTAAGGACGAATCTTTCTGCTCAAATGTCTCCTCACACAGGCCTCCACACACACCTCGAATGCTGTCATATTCCCTTCCTTGGCCTCATTTTTCTCAACAATCCTTGTCCATTCCTGACAGTATTTTACATACTTGTTTATTTGTTTATCTACTTATTGTTGATGTCTCCCACTGAGATTAGGGTTCACAAAGACGTGGGCATTGTTCCAGCTTCCAGGGCATCTAGAACAGATACTGGCACACAGCAGTGCTCTCTATTGTTGATTAAGTGGCTCCCATCAGCAGGGAGCTCATGGAGATAAGGTAGTAAGGTGAACCAACATTCCTGACAGAAATCTGCAATGAATCCCTATCTGTTTGGACGGGGAATTCAATTTACTCTACAAAATTTACATCCTAGTAAAGAGTGACTGTCCTGGCATTCATTTAAAAGAGCATATCCATCTCATGCATAGAGATTTCATCCAATGCCCTTTTCATCATTCACAAAACAATCAGTTGCCACCCAAAACCATTCTAAATAAAATAAATTAAATCGAATAAAAGTTAAATGCAAACATCAATATGCTGTTAAATTTAAAATATTGTTAATACTTAAAAGAATAGAAGTAGCTGAAAATTGGCATGAAAATTAAGCAAAAACAGCTAAACTGAGTTGTTAAGTAGGGCCATTAAAGAGACAAAGCACAGCTTAGGCTATTTTCTAACCAAATAACAATTTGTTAATATAAATACATTGGCTGCAAATTAATTCCTTATAATGTAAAGTGGGCACCATTTTCACTCTCTTTGCTGAGGCAAACATCTACCCTATAAAAGTTAGCTTAAAGGAGAAAAGGGTACAGAGGCATTTTTATAGTTGTGGGAATATTTGATTATAAGTTAATATTACAAATTATGATGCTTGCATTTTTGTTGTTTTGTAAAATCAAGTGGATGTTATCAGAGAAGGGAAAAACATCTTCTGGGTCACAGAGTTTGCTCCTTTGTATTACTGTGGGTTTGACCTCGTCTCTGTGGCCATAAATAGCAATCAATATTCATCTGATCTTTTCTTGAGTACTCCTAGTGATAGGACCTTAGCAACCTTTTCCCTGCAAATTATTCCAAAATGTAATCAACCCTGCATTTAGAAATATTCCCCTAATGTTTAACCTAATGTCCAGTTTCAGGTTGTTGTATCTTGTTATACTACCCTTAATGATTTTAAAGAATTCATTTCCCTGTTGGGTGTATCACCTCCCAAGCATCTATGCTCTGTTATGAACATTTCTTCAGTCTATTCTCTAAACAGAATTGGGCAAAAAACATTCCCTTAACCCCCCTCCAAAGACCATGCCCTGCAAATTCCTTATCTACCATATTACTACTAGATTCCAGCCTTCTAAAGAGCCAGAGTGTCTACATTTTTAAATATACAACTGATACAGTGTTTTCTTCCTGGCATTGAGCAAAGCTATCCCCTAAATTTAGTCATCTTGAGAATGGAAATGAATCAACTAATGTGATAATATTAGTAATGGTAGATGGCTAAAATGGCCTTAATGTTCCTCTCAGCATGACTAAATCTTAAATGGGTTTCTTCCCGACTATAGTTCTTTGACTTTCCTTTTCTTAGAGCATTTACTTTAGAATACTTGCCTTATAAATTCTTTCTCTGCCTCTTCGAGATATAAATCTTATACAACCCAAAAATGTCTTTTGAAAAGACCTGGAAGCCATCCCTTTGAAATGTAATCAAGAAAGGTAACACCCTATCTTCCAGTCTCCATGGGAGGATGGGAGCCTAATTTTAATGAGTGCCAATTAGCAAACACAGATTACCTAATCACATTGGCCAATTACCCCCAACATCCTCTAATACTTTCTCCTAGCTTATCTCAATGATTAAATCTCTCCTGCCATTTGTTTCAAAGGAACAAACCATTTTGGGTAAAGTTTTCCTGCCAGTTTAACTGGTCCAGTGCAATTTTTCTTTTATATAGGTAAAGATTGAGGCAGCTTCAGCTATTGTAATATACTGAAATATCTGGATTATAGTAAATCCTTGTGTCTTCTCTTACCCCTTCTCCAGGGTAATCTCCACATAACAAAGCTATGGTGAGCATTTAAAAAATTAAATTCAATTATATCCTTCCTTGGTCAAAACTTTACAGCAACACAAGACCACCTAGAAGACTGTTATAGTAGTCCAGAGATGATGGTGATGGTGGCTTTGCTAGGGTGGTAAGGGATTAAATAATGAGAAATAGTTTGATTCCAGATATACTTTGTAGATGGAGTCAACAGAATTTAATAACATTGAGTGTGGAGCTTATTTATTATTCAAAGAATTAAGCATGTTCCCTAGGTTTGGTATAAGCAATGGAGTAAAGGGTATATTACAACTAAATGGAATGAGGAAGGAATAAGATTGGGGATATGAAATAAGGTATATATATTCCCTTATGTATATGAAGCTTGTTTTCCTGCAACTAGATGGTCCCATCTCGTGGTGATGGCAGACAGTGACACCCAAAGTGTGTTGCTTATGTCCAGTCTACACTGCAATCTTATTTTGGTTATTGTCACTGCAGAAAACCCTGCCTCACAAAGATAGGACGTTGGAAATGGAAGCAGGCTTTTCACTGTCTTTGTAGCAACCTCAGAATATTCCACCTTGACTTTAATCCAACACATCCGTAGATTTGAAATTGTTTCAAACATACTTTAAGGCCACTGTCATTTTGATTTCAAGCAGCTGATCCTCTTCTAGCATGAACAAATTCGATTCACCTGGTTTATTTACAAATGGATCATGGATCAATTCCTTCCCAACTTGGGTGTTTGTGGTCAGGAAGTAATGCTTGAACTCTTGAAAGCTGAGATAGGTGATCCTTCACCAGCTTGGAGGAAGATGGCCCTGTCTCAGTCTCTTTCAAAATCTCTGCTAATGTTTGAAAGATGTCAAACACCCCAATGTTCATTCATCATCCCCATAAATTCAGTTTAGCTTTGAATGCAGCCACTTTATCAGCTGACTTGAACATAATTATTATTCTCCTCTAAAGTGACAGATTAAGACCATTGAACAGATTGAATAGGTTACACAAGTAAGCAAGTTTTGCTACCCATTCTGTGTCACTGAAATGTGCTGCCAGTGGTGACTGTTTTTCTAAAAGAAATCTCTAGAACAGGTCTCATAACTCAAAAACCCTGGCCAGTGATCTACCTTTAGAAAGCCGTCTCACTTCTGTGTATAAGAGAAGACGTATGTGCTCTGAGTCCATCTCCTCACACAGCTGTGTGAACAGATGTGAGTTAAGGGCATGCACTTTAATATGGTTGATCATTTTAATCACATCCTGTAAAATATTCTTAAGTTCAGGTGACATTTCCCAGCTAGCCAGCATTTCTCTACAGATGACACAGTAAGCACACTCACATTCAGAAGCGACCCCTTTGACCTGACTAGTGAAACCAGAAAGCTGTCCAGGCATGGCAGCTGCTCCATCCATGCATATACTGACACAAAATGACCAACTCAGTTTTCCTGATATGTAATCTTTCAAAGACTTGAAAAGTTCTGTAGTTGTGATGTTGTTTGGCAATAGAAGTGCACATAACATATCCTCATGCTCATCTTCCTGAAATATATATCATACTAAAACAAGCAGTATTGCCCTGTTGTCAGAATTGGCAGACTCGTCAACCTGGATTGTGTACCACCATGATTCATTAGTCCTCTCTGACAATTGTGCTTCAATATCCTCTGCTATTTCATCAATTCATCCAGTTATGGTGCTAGTCAAAAGAGGAACATGTGCCATCTTTTAAACTGCAGCCTCTCCTAAAAGTTCATGACAAATGTCATTAATAGCAGACAGGATCAACTCTTCACCAATAGTAAACAGTTTCTTAGTTTTAGCTATGTGGTCAGCCACTAAGAATGATGCTGTCAGTGCAGACACATTTGATGAATTAGCAGCCTTCAATAATCGCTTTTGTTCTTTGTGTTCACATTATTTTTCTTTGAAGAACTCCAAAGACTTGTCTTTTAATGCAGGATGCTTGGTCTCCAGGTGGTGAGGCTGTTTTGAAGGTTTCATGACTTCATTGGATAGCCAGTTGCCACATATTATGCAAAGCTGGCTTGGAGAATGTGAATCACCAGTTGCAATGAAGCCATAAATTAAGTAGGACTCAGTATTTTTTTAAATGCAGCTTTCTTTTTGTTGGAGGTCTTAGAGTCTTCTGCTTTTTCATCATTAGTTCTTTTCCTTTTCAGTGATGTTAGTTTTTTACTCATTTTGAATAGGGTTAGCATGTGGGTTTACCAAAACTGTGACTGAGACAAGTGCACAGTGAGAGAAAGAGGCACAGGTGGAAGTAACAAATAAAATAATGGGTGGGCCACGTATGGACTAAAATAAGTGTCAGATTCTGACTTAAAACCTGCTGCCAAATGCATCTGTACAATTGAAGTGCATCCACTCATTTGCCATGATGAAGCCTGCTACCAGATGCAGCTTAATTGTCACTTGCCACTCACTCACAGGGTTTTCATATGAGTCCACAAGCAATTGATTTATTATGGTGTCTGTGCTGTCATACCTCTCTGCCAATGATAATCTATATTTGCAGCAGCTCCCCAGTGCTAGCATCACTACCTCAGCTTCACCTCAGATCATCAGGCATTAGGTTCTCATAAGGAGCACTCAACCTAGATCGTTTGCATGTGCAGCTCACAGTATGGTTCAGTCTCGTATGAGAATCTAATGACACCACTGATCTGACAGGGGGTAGAGCTCAGTAATGCTTGAGAAGGGGAGTGGATGTAAATACAGATGAAGTTTTTGCTCAGTTGCCCACTACTTACCAGTCCATGGCCTGGGGGTTGGGGACCCCTGCCCTAAAGTACAAGCCTGGAGAGCTTCTAGGCTGATGAACACATCCACCTGCTGGGAGGGTGGCACATTCTGCCTCCACAGGGACAAAAATTCTGGACCTTGTTTATCGACATCCTTTATTATATCCTTTGTAATAAACTGCTAAATGTGTTTCCCTGAGTCTTGTGAGCCATTCTAGGAAATCATTGAACCCAAGAAATGCATTGGGGGAATGTCAGTTCACAGCCAGTCGGTCAGAAGTAAATGTGACACACTGGGACTTGGGACTGGCACCTGAGTTGGGGCGGGCTCGCAGAACTAAACTCTTAATCCGTGGGATCTGACCCTAACTCCAGGTAGTTAGTGTCATAACTGAATTCAATTGTAGGGTGCCCAAATGTGGTTAGAGAAGTGGTCAGCATGGGAAAGATCCAAACATGTCCAGTGAGAAGTATTCAGGGTGAGGATAAAGGAAAACTATTTTTTTCCTTAACAGGGGAATATAGTCAAGAACATAGTATGAGATGCCAATTGATTCCCTCTTCTTTTTCTCTTTAATTATTTTAATATTGTTCTTTCTTGTTCATCTACTTTGGAAATATCTTTTCCTAACCAGCATGACCAGTGATTACATTTTAAATTTGTATAACAATTATAGTTTTGTGTTATTCAATTGATAGCTAATCTTAATCTCTGTGATTAATTTCTGTGGCTAATTTTACATACTCACACACATTATAATTAGATTTCAAAACCACCAGAGACAAGTAATTGGTTTATTAACATTATTTTAGCATTTATCATTAAAATGCTTATATATTTATGTGTGTGTAGAAAACATTATGTAAACATATTCTCATAACCTAGCTTTAACCATAGGAATTTATTACTAATTTTTCCATCTATATAGTAATCTATCTCTACCATGCCACAACTGGTATTTAGAAGTAAATACCAGATATCACATAATTTCATCTGTGATAATTTTAACTTATGTTTTTAAGGTAACCATTTAAATAAACAGAACTTTAATACTATAATAAGGCCTAGGAAGTTAACATTAATTTCTTAATATTACCATGTCATAAATACTTTTTTACAGGTTTATGTGTTCAATCAGCATAAAATAATATCCACATTTTGGGTTTGATTGATAGACCTCTCAAGTTTCCTTTGATTTATAGCTTCACATTCAACTTTCTCTCTCTCTCTCGTGTGTGTGTGTGTGTGTGTGTGTGTGTGTGTGAAATTTATTTATTTAAGGTGATTTGTTCTACAAAGTTTCCCACAGTCCAAATTTTTACTAACTCCATCCCTGTGGTGTCACGTCGTATGTTTCCTGTACTTTCTATCATCATTTCAAAATATTCTTTTTACCACTATAGCACACTTTTCTCCTCTTGCTAAATATTGGAGAGGAACATAAACATATTAAGGGCCTCAGCTAAGTCAAAATAGCTTTCTTACTCTAACAGAGACTCTATTTTAAAATATACTATTTTCCATTTGTATTCTGTGTTCTTCGCAAAAAACACCAGCCTTCTCAAGCATGTGATTGGATACTTTTAGACTAAACATTGACTTTACGTACAAATAACCAAAACTTCAGTTCTATTTAATTTTTTGCTTCTGAATTTCTTTATTTTAACAGAATGGTAGCCTTTCACTCTCGAGAACCTACCATGGCGCAGGCACTGGACAGTGTTTTAAAGTAAAAGCCATTTGCCTCTAGCATTATTTTTACCCTAGTAATTTTCAATACTTATTTTGCTGAAACCAAAGTGCAAATAAATGTTTAAAGTTGTATTGATAGGTTTAAAGTGGAATTGAACTAGATGGATTTGAATTGTGTGTCACTTTTCACTTCTTTCTTGTGTGATTCAGAGGTCCTTTTGCAAAATATTTAGAATACAAAGTAAAATTGACTTTTTGTACCAGTTGAGAAAGAACAACAGGGGACTCTTATTTAAATTAAAATACGTCTCACCCACGTCTATAAAATAATCAGCTGTGCATTCAAATGTGGGAACTCAGTTTTGGAAAGAGAAGATGAGAAACTCAGATTCCTAAAGCAGAGAGGCTTCAGCCCAGTGAAATGGCTATTGTTCCTTAAGAAAGACAACCGTTTTATCATCTGGATTAGTGTCCTAGGGTTGCTGCAACAGACATCACAACTGGGGTGGCTTCAAATAACACCTATGTATTCCCACAGTTCTGGAGGCTACAAGTCTGAAATCAAGGTGTTGGCAGGGCTGTGCTCCCTCAGAAGCCTCTGGGACAGGATCCTTGCCTTCTTCTCCCCAGATTCTGGTAGTCCCAGCATTTCTTAGCATGGGAGAGCATAACTCCGTCTTCTCATGGCCATAGGTCTTCTGTGTCTCATCTCCTTTTCTTTTCTTTTTTATATTTACTTTTGTTAATCCTCATCCAAGGACAATTTTTTTTTCATTGCTTTGATAGAAAGAAGAGGAGAGAGGGGAAGGGATAGAGCAAGCATCTATGTGGGACAGAAACACTGATTTGTTGCCTCCTGTAGGCACCCCAACCAAGGATCTGGGAATTGAAACCACAACCTAAGCACAGGCCTTGACCAGGGATCAAACCCACAACTTTTCAGTTTATGGAATAATGCTCCAGGAAACTGAGCCAGGGCTTGTCTCCTTTTCTTACAAGGACAGGAGCCGTATTGGATTAGGGCCCACTCTAATCCAGTATGATTTCATCCTAACTTGATTACTTCTGCAAAGACCCCGTTTCTAAATAAAATCACATTCAAAGGTACCAGTAATTATGACTTCAACGTATCTTTCTAGGGAATGCAGTGCAACCCATAATGTTACCATCCCTCAAGATCTATAAAAATCAATACAGCTCAGGTTCTTGAATTCTCACCTTGCATAAATTGATATGTACCTGGGACAATTGGGACAATTATAATTTAAAAGGTTGGTTTATAGCAGTTATCTATATAGTAACTAACATCTACAAAAAAGCCACCTGTTTTAACACTGGAATAATGACAGAGAAACACAAATTATCTCTCAGGTCTGATTTTTTTTTTTTTTTTTGATCACTGAAGGCAGATTTATTGGTCTTATTTAGCTAGTGCTCTCCCATGAATATGTAAAGTAAAAGCAGAGGGAATGGCCCAAATTAAGGCAATATAAGGCTGCCTTCCCCTAACATTTTCCTATAAATTATCAATCAATATTCAATTCATTTATCAGAAGAGAGACCTGCTTTTTTAAATTTTTGTTTGTATATTTGGTTGATTGATTGGTTCTGTTTTTCTGAAATACTTCTTGCTATTCAAGTTAAGTTTCCTCTTTACTGCCCCAAACACATCATAGTGGAAGGGAAATAATTTCCCCTCTACTCCTCTGTATTCTTGGTTGAAATTAACAAGAGGAAAACAAATAGAAGTTTGTTAACATGTATACTTCATGAATACATGGAAGATGCCGAGGGTAAAAAAGAGTAACTCCCTGAGGTGGTTTAGAATTCAGGATCAAATACCATTTAAACAGGGAAAGGAGAGGAGAATGTAGGCCTCTTAGAAGAAAGTAAATGATTTTTGGAAAGATAGATTGGCCCTTTGAAGAACAGATGAGAGGCATGGTAGTTTGTGACAAAGTTTGTCTGGCTGTGTGTGGACTTCTAGTCTCCTGTCCTGTGATGAATCATCCCTGGTTGATAAAAGTCCCAGGGAAGAGATTTATGACAACTGAGTCCCTTTTGGAGGATCTGTCATTAATCATGTAAAAAGGATTGAAAGAAAGCTTGTCCTTGTATTTGCTGTTTTTCAAATGCCTAAGCTCAAAAGAACCAATATGGCAAAGTGTCATATGTTGGAGTAGCATATCTGCTACCTACAATATCTGACAGCTCCTTATAGTTACTTGCTCATGTAAATAGGGTCTCCTTGTTCCCTAAATTCCTTCATGTCTTTGGTAGTATAGGGACCCAGTCAGACACTGAGACTCGGTTTGAATTTTTTTATCCTCACCTGAGAACCTGCTTGTTGATTTTAGAGATAGAAAGGGAAGGAGTGACAGAGTGAGAGAGAGAGACATCAATGCGAGAAAGAAACATTGACTGGGTGCCTCCTATATGTGCCCTGATTAGGGGCCACACCAAACTCACTACCCAGGCATGTGCCTTGACTGAAAATCAAACCCATGATCTTTAAGTTTATGGGATATCGCTCCAACAAACTGAGCCACACTGGCCAGGGCAGTTTGAGGATTATTTTAAACTAAATACAATTGACATGCAACAGATGAAAAAATAAGCCATTTTGGAGTTCGTTCGTGTAGCTAAAGACAGCACCCTTTGAGAGCAACACTACCATTAATCACTTTTCTGGGACAGTTTCACAACTAGGAATGAGGGGACCACTGGCACAAGGATGAGAAATTTCATAAACAAACATTATCACAGATGACTTCTGGTCAAGATGGCAGCATAGGTAAACATGGCTCTCCTCCTTGCACAACCACATCAAAATTACAACTAAAATATAGAACAACCGTCACTTAGAACCATCAGAAATCTAGTTAAATAAAAGTCTGATGACTATGGAATTAAAGAAACCATATCCATCCAGACTAGTAAGAGGGGCAAAAATATAGAATGGGCTAGCCCCATATCCACATGTGGTGGATAAAAATTTGGGAAGGATATCATGGGAGTGAGGAGTCCTAGCCCCACACCAGCACCCACAGTGCAGTGTTCCAGTGCCAGAAAGATAAGCCCCCATAACTTCTGGCTGCAAACACCAGTGGGGAATGAGTAAATGGAAGAAAGTTCTGGAGTCTCAAGCAGTTCCCCTTAAAGGACCCACACATGGGCTTACTCAGATTCATTCTCTCTAAGCTCCAACAATGGGGTAGCAGCTTGGAAATCACCAATAGCATACTGGGAGAAACTGAAGTGTCTGGCATCAAGGTAAGAGCTGGGGATAATTTTCTCTCAGACAGAAAGGGAGGTGAAGGCTGTTATCCCTTTCTGAGCCCTCCTCTCACAGAGCCACAGAGCTGGCAGGCTAGTGCCATATCTGAGGCTCTATCAACCTGGCTAACACAGTTTGACCCACCCTGGAGATCCCCTGAGACTGGATCCTGTGCAAGTTTGGGCCCATCTAACCATTAACCACAACTTTTCCATACGACTAGCTGGCCTCAAGCTCAAGTTTCACACCTTCCTAAATCCTATCAAATAAGCTGGTCTCATTGAACCCCCACCGCCAATACCTCTTGCTAAATGGCCCCAGGCCTGGCACTAGCAGCAGCCAGCCTAGATTCACAGCTTGGCTTTATCTGGGAATCTCCAAACCCAGGAAAATTAGTAGACATCTCAGATTACTTTATAGCTCATACAAGGTAGACCTGGGCAAAACACAAGTGGGAGCTGACCTTGGCCTGCACCACCTAGGAAATACCAGAGCCTGAACACCCAGTGAAACAAGAACAGACCATTGCAGAGCACAACCACCCTGCCCCTGTACAGCTGATCCTCCATGGAGGGTGGAGGTTGTCAGCCAGTGGTCACAGCCAATCCTTGTAGCTGATTGGCTTGGGTAAATCACTCCCATTGACCTGCCAACAGCAACCAAGGCTCAACTACAAGAGGAGAGGGTACTCAGCCCCACAGAGGGTGCACGTTGAGTATCCAGCTTGGGTGATAGGGGAGGCTGTGCCACTGAGCCCTACAGGACACCTACTATATTAGGCCACAATACCAAGACAAGGAATCAGAGCAGCTCTACACAGAAGCAAACACAGGGAGGCTGCCAAAATGAGGAGAGAAAGAGGCATGGCCCAAGTGAAAGAACAGACCAAAACTCCAGAAAAAGCTAAATGAAATGGAGATAAGCAATCTATCAGATGCAGAGTTCAAAACACTGGTTAAAAGGGTACTCAAGTGAGGACCTCAACAGCATAAAAAAGATCTAGTTAGAAATGAAGGATACACTAATAGAAATAAAGAAAAATTTATAGGAAAACAACAGTAGAGTGGATCAAGTCAAGAATAAAATCAATGATTTGGAACATAAGGAAGCAAAGACCAACCAATCAAGACAACAAGAAAGAAGAATCCAAAAAACAAGCATAGTGTAAGCAACCTTTGGGACAATTTCAATATTCCCACATTCACATCATAGGGGTGTAAGAAGAAGAAAAAAGTAAGAAATTGGAAATCTATTTGAAAAAATAATGAAGGAAAACTTGCCTGATTTATTAAAGAAAGTAGTCATGTAAATCCAGGAAGCACAGAGAATCCCAAACAAGATGGGTGCAAAGAGGCCCAATCCAAGACACATCATAATTAAAATGCCAAAGGTAAAGATAAAGAGAGAATCTTAAAAGCAACAAATGAAAAGAGAAGTTAGTTACCTGCAGGAGAGTTCCCATAAGACTGTCAGCTGATTTATCAAAAGAAATTTTGCAGACTAGAAGAGATTGGCAAGAAACACTCAAAGTCATGAAAAGCAGGGACCTAGAGCCAAGATTGATGTACCCAATGAAGATATCATTTAGAACTGAAGGGCAGATAAAGAGCTTCCCCGAGAAGAAAAAACTAAAGGATTTCATCATTACCAAACCATTATTATATGAAATATTGAAGAAACTTATTTAAGAAAAAGAAAATCAAAACTATGAACAAAAAAATGACAATAAATACACATACCTGTCAATATTGAATCTGAAAAACGAACTAAGCAAATAAGAACAGAGACAGAAACATAGATAAAGAGAGCATTTTGAAGGTTGCCAGATGGGAGGGGACTGTAAGGGACTGGGTGAAGAGGTGAGGTGATTAAGAAATACAAACAGACAGTTATAGAATAGACATGGGATGTAAAGTAAATGGAGTGCCCATGACCCACTGACATGAATAATAGTGTGTGGTTGGCCTGAGGGAGTGGGGGTTGCTGGGTAGAGAGGAACAAAGGGGAAAAAACTAGAACTGTAATAACATAATCAATAAAAATAATTGAAAAAAAACTCGCCCTGGCTGGTATGGCTCAGTGGATTGAGTGCTAGCCTACAAACCAAAGGGACCTCGCCAGTTTCATTCCTTGTCAGGGCACATGCCTAGGTTGTGGGCCAGGTCTCTAGCAGGGGGCATGTGGGAGGCAACCACACATTGATATTTCTCTCCCTCTCTTACTCCTTTCCCCTCTCTCTAAAAATAAATAAATAAAATCTTTAAATAATTTCACCTAAAAAATAACAAAAAATAAAAATAAAAAACTGTCACAAAACTTTCATAACTTCTATTTGTTCCCCTAAAAGTTCATTTGTCTTTCCCCCATTAAGCCTATGTTTTCCTCTCCATAAATTTTTTTTTCTCTTAGCTCCCTTTCTCCATTAAGTTGGAATATAAGCCCCTGTTTCTAGTTATTCAGGAAATGCTCCTCTGTGCCCTTATGTGCATATGAACAAACTTTATTTTTTATCTAGTTAATTTGCCTATTACTAGTGAACTCACAGGTGCCCACCATTTTAACTCATAGTAGAGGAAAAGTTGTCCTGGAACAATAGTGAAAATAGATCTAATTTCATTATGAGATCTGTCCAGAGAGTATCCAGTAATATAATATGAAAAAATAGATTTTTATTGAAGAAGATACAAGATATAAGAAACATTGTACATAGGACAATGGCACCTCAGTACCCTCAAAATAGGCACCTTAGGACCTCACTCAGTTCCCCAGCATCTTCCCCACTGTTTAAAACACTATTCAAAATCCTTTATTGAAATCCCCATCAGCTGCCCCATTATATTTTCCTAAATCTCTCATTCATGGTCTGAAATCTCTTTCCTTTCAATGGTGATTTTAGTTTTGGGAAAAGCCAGAAGTTTCAAGGTGCCATATCTGAGCTGTAGCGGGGCTGAGTCACCTGGGTGATTTGATGTTTCAACAAAAAACTCTGCACCAAGATGTGATGCAGAGCACGTGTGTTGTCATGATGAAGCTGCCAATCACCAGTTGCCCATAGCTGTGGCCATTTTCATTGTATTGCATCACTCAACTGACAAAGAACATTGAGATAGCATTCCTTATTAACTGTTTAGCCTGGAGGGGCATACTCATGATGGGCAATACCTTCCCAACCAAAAAACACAGTTAACATGGCTTTGATCTTGTTGCAACTTCGCTGGGCCTTCTTCAGGAGTGGAGAACACAGCAAATTCCATTGGGATTACTGGGCTTTCATTTCCAGATCACAGCCATAGACCTACGATTCATCTCCAGTTATGACCTTCTTGAAAAAACCTGGTTCATTGGGAGCAGTTTGAATCAAGTCATTAGCAACTGCAGCATGATGTTCCTTCTGCTCTGGTAGCAGAAATCACAGAACAAATTTTGCCGTGACATGTTTCATGCCAAGATCCTTCTAGTTCTCACTCTGTCAGCCACTGACCTTTGTTGAATATTGATTACATGTTCAACATTCTAAGGTGTTCTGCTTGTTGCAGGTCTTCAAGAATGTGGATCACTTTCAACAGATTCTTGACCACCTTTGAAGCATTTGTGCCACACTTTTATTTGTGCCGCACTCTTTGCATCTGTTTGACAGTCTAAATAGTTTCCACAGAGGAATGTTCAAGCTTAATGAGAAATTTTATGCAAATTCATTGTTCTACTTGCTTAGTAATTTTGAATGCAATGGCCACACAGTACACATGCTCATGCAATGGCATCTAATGCCCCCACTGACTAGTACAGTGAAGTCATCACTGTTCATGCATGCACAATCCAGTCCGCTCTCCTTGGCTGTCAGGTTACATCAATGTCTGAAAACTGTTCTCATTATATTAATAATGGCTGGACTTTTTCCAGACACACCTAGTATAAGTAAAGAGTTAAATATATATTAACTCTTTATATATATATACACACACTCAAATGCAATTGGGTAGAAGAATAAGAAAAATAAAATATGTTGAAGACTAAGAGATATATAGGCTGGAGAGCCCCACTTAATAGAAAACATGAAAAAAAATTAAAGAGAGAATCATAGAAATAGAAAGAGTAAAAGAAATTTGCTGTATAAATTCTGGCTTATTATTTTGAACCACAAAGATAACACGTGAACTCTATCCAGTTCCCCAAAGGGTTGTAACTAGCAGGTTCTAATTTAATGACATTTAACAAACTGATGATTAGACTTACTCTCCATGACTTTCCTCCCCCTCGGAGCCAGTTGTTCTGGACTGAACACCCACGCTGCCCATTTATCCACTCTGCCAGTCACAGCAGGCCTCCTTCAGCTCAGCTTGTTCACCCAGCTCTCTGTGTCTCTGACTGGCAGCCCTTCTCCTATTATTAATACCAACAGAAAGAATTGCTTTTACAGACTATCCAAGTAAAATTGATTACTCTTGCCTTGTTTCCATTAAAATAAAAGACAAGGCAATTAACATTCACTTCTAACTATATTCTAGCATAAATCAAGCTTTTATTGGTAGCCCTCAAAGTAATGCAGAATATTACATTGCTTAGTGAACACTTTGTTTCAATTGCTTCCAAGGCAAAAATGTATTTGGCTCCAACATCTGGAAAGTTAAGGAGTTTATAAAAATGTCAGAAAAGTGACATCAAAACCAAACCTCAGTTGAATACAAGTGGACACAGAGCACCTTTGATATTTAACAGAATCAATCTCAAAGGCCACAGAGTGACCACCACTTATTATCAATAACTAACATTGACCTTGGAATTAATTTGTGTCACATGTGTCCCAAAAAATCTTCATACATGATAAATATTTTGATAATTATGTCAGGTACTAATTTTGAAGTTTCTTCTCTCTCTCCCTTTCTCTCTGCCTCTTTCCCTTTCTTGCTGCCTCTTTCCCTTTCTTCTTTTTTCTAAGATTTTTAAAAAGATTTTATTTATTTATTTATTTTTAGAGAGGGGAAGGGAGCGAGAAAGAGAGGAAGAGAAACATCAATGTATGGTTACCTCTCACAGGCCCTCACTGAGGACCTGGCCCGCAACCCAAGTGTGTGCCCTGAGTGGGAATCGAATTGGCAACCTTTTTGTTCACAGGCTGATGCTCAATCCACTGAGCCACACCAGCCAGGGATCCCTTTCTTCTCCTTTCTTCCTCAGTCCCTCCTTCCTTCTATGGCCCTTTAAATTTTATCAAAAAGTTCTCATTCATAATTTGCAGGGATCATTGCTAAATGAAAATGTGAACCCCCTTGTTCATAAAGCAGGAAAAAATGTATCATTAAAGATACAAAAATATAAAGTTTTTTGAAAAATGCTTCTACTTATGTAATAATATATGAGCAACAATATAAACTTACAAGTTATGAAAAAAGTATTTTATTTCAAAATAAAGCATTAATTATAATAAATATAATCTTATTGTTTAAAATTGGGCTTCTGCATGATATATCATGTGAAATGACCCCAGCCCTGGAGACCTGGGCACACACCTCTGGCACAAATCAGGTGCAGCAGGAGCTCAGTCCATGCACCTCCGCCAGGATGGAGGACCCTGGGGTCACTGCCACAGGACTGACTGCCCTGAGAGAAGAGAGGGCCTAATCCTTGTAACTCACATGGTGATAAAGACCATACTGACCGATCTTGATCCGTCTCTCTGCTTAGGTCTATATATTCTCCTGACTGCAAACTTGGGCCTTGGGTCTGGGACCTTAAGAGGGGTCCTTAAGAGGAGGGTAGGGAGGGTGTTAGGAAGGCAGGGGAAAAAAGTTGTCTTGCTGTATTCCAGCCAGTGCTTTCTCTTACTGTAGGCGTACAATATCGTATTAGTTTCAGGTGTAGAACACAGTGATTAGACATTTATGTACCTTAGGAAGAGATCACCCTGGTAAGTCCAGTACCCATCTGACACCATACATATTTATTATTATATCGTTGACTATATTACCTATGTTGTACATTACATCCTTGTGATTATTTTACAACCAGGAATTTATACTTCTTAACTCCTTTCATCTTTTTCATCACCCCCCAACCCTCATACCTGTCTGACCGTCAATTTTCTCACTGATATCTATCAGTTTGTTTCTGTTCTATTTGTTCATGTATTTTGATTTTTTAGATTCCACATGTAACTGAAATCATATCCTATTTGTTTTTTTCTGTCTGACTTATTTCACTTAGCATAATACTCTCTAGGTTCATCCATGTTGTCACAGATAGCAAGGTATCATTCTTTCTTTCTTTCTTTTTTTAAGATCTTATTTATTTATCTTTAGAGAGGGAAGGAAGGGAGAAAGAGAGAGAGAGAAACATCAATGTGCGGTTGCTGGGGGCCGTGGCCTGCAACCCAGGCATGTGCCCTGACAGGGAATCGAACCTGCGATGCTTTGGTTCGCAGCCTGCCCTCAATCCACTGAGCTATGCCAGCCAGGGTATCATTCTTTCTTGATGGCTGGGTAATGTTCCATGGAGTATATGTGCCACCTCTTTTTCATCCATGTGTCTATTGATGGCCACTCAGATTGCTTCTGTAGCTTGGTTATTGTAAATAATACTGCAATGAATATGAGGGTGAATATATCTTTTTGAATTAGTAGTCTGGATTTTGGAGGAATGAATACCCAGAAATGCAATTACTGCATTATATGGTAGTTCTATTTTTACTTTTTGAGGAAATTCCACAATGACTGCACCAATCTGCAGTCCCACCAACAGTGCAACTGGGTTCCTTTTTCTCCACATTCTCACCAACACTTGTCATTTGTTGATTTATTGATGATAGCCATTCTAACAGGGGTGAAGTAATATCTCATTGTGGTTTTGATTTGCATTTCCTGGATGATCAATGACATTGAGTATCTTTTCTTATGTCTGTTGCCCATCTGTGTATCTTCTTTGGAGAAATGTCTATTCATGCTCACTGCTCATTTTTTAGTTGGATTGTTTATTTGACTGTTTATGTTAAGCTGTATGATATTTTTACATATTTTGGAATCAATATCTTATCACACATATCATTTGCAAATTTCTTCTCCCATTTAGTGGGTTGTCTTTTCATTTTGTTGATGGTTTTCTTTGCTGTGCAAAACTTTTTAGTTTGATTTAGTCCCATTTATTTATTGTTTTTGTTGGCTGTGTCATAGAGACACATCCAAAAAATATTGCTAAAACTAACTGGACTTGGGATTTAACCTCCTGTCAAAGACAGCTAAAGTTGGTCCTAATCCTTTGTGAGAATATCTCCTTGAAATTTGAAAAGATGATAATCTACTATAAATAGGTGGAGGTGCCAATTATGCCTAAACTTAATATTAAGAAAAAGGTCTAGAAAATCAGAGTTAGGCATGTTAGAAAATATTTTTTATGTAAATCCAGAGAACCTATCAGCTGACTTTGTTCCAAGGGAACTCAGAAGTTTTTCCTTTCACCAAAGCAATGAGAAACCCTCTAGTTAAGGGGCATCACTGTGCCACTCAATCTGAGATTATTCTCTCAGGATAGGATTGACAGTAGAAAATGCTGTTATGTAACTGGGTTCTATGGCATCAATGGAGATAATAGAATTCCAGAATAACAGAGTCTAGATAGAATACAGAAGCAGGGTAAATGTTATCTCCTATAACGTACAGTGGAGCTGGAATGACAATTATGGGATGTTGACCTATGGAGATCTATGGCACTGTCTAAGGAGAGCTTAATCATGAAACAGCAAGTGATTATACAAATGGAAACGCCCAATATGGGTTGTATATTTTCAGAGTTAATCAATCAAAAATTCAAGCAGACATAGCTGCAATCTATTCTGAAAAGGAAGTGGTTCATTTGAGGCCAGACCCCAGCTATTCTGTGGGGTATAAGTTCCATGAACAGGTAATGCGTATCTCTTGCCACTTGCCTGTGTAGCTATAATTCTTCTCCTTCAGCTCATCCCTCATGGTAGGGAGGGTTCTCTATGACCCATTGACAAAATGAAAACAAAAACAAAAAAAAAACCAGGCCTGATTAACAGACAAATAACCTCAAAGCATTTATAAAAGCTAGAAATGAATATCTGCCAACTACAAGTCCACACATGGATGCTCTTAACATACAATGGTGATGGAAAATTCTCCTAGCACTATATTCTTGGCCTTTAACTGTTTTGGGAAGGAGAAGTGGCCTGACATAAGGATATATATACAGACAAATCCTTGTGACATGGCAAATCACTTGTTTTGTTGGTCAGTGAATTAGACAGATTGAGATTCTAATACAGAAAACCAAAGGTTCTGGGAAGAGGCATGTGGTAGAACCTACTGGAGGAGGCACAAAATCTGTAGATGTTTATGTCTTAGACAGTATCCACAACAAAGGAAGAACTGAAAACCAGGGAACTAGAATGACTTGGATAATAAGTATCAACCAGCTTTGGTCCTTGGTCAGCCTAGTCTTTGTTCAATGAGCTCAAGAACAGAGGAACAGTAGTGACAAAAAAGGAGGCTTGTCGATCAGTCCTACATCCTGGACTTTCTGTCACCAATGTGAATGTAGCTACTGATGAATATCTAATCTGGAAGCAACAGTAATCAACACAGAGCACTAAGCATCCACTATTATAGTACCATCCCCGAAGTAACCAAGCAACCACTTGATAGTAAGCTGATTGGGCTCTTTCTCCTTAAGAAGAAGTAGTGTTTCATCCTTACTAGGACAAATGTATTTGCCTTCCCTTATTTCCTAGCATTATATTCAAGAATTCAGGGTGTCTTATCTACTAGCATGAGACTCCCAGTGAAATATAGCCTTGGATAGAGGGTGAGGAAATGAGCAAATGAGCACAGGACTCATTGATTCAATTATATACCAAAGCATGGTAGTCTCTTAAGGTCTCAGTGGAAGTATCTGCTAGAATAGGGACACTATTTTTTAAAATATGAGATATACTTTCAACTACTAATCATTGTATGATGTTGTATCTCAGATAGTTAGAATACAATGATCTGAGAACCAAAGAGTGGAAGTAACAGTGGCTCTTCTCACCATTACTCCCAGTCGCCATCTTGGGTAAGATGTGCTCCTTGTCCCTAAAATTCTAGGTGGTACTAGAGTAAAAGTCCTGGTTACCAGAGTGGTGATGCTTTTCCCAAGAGATGCATGCAGAAATGTATCCATAAAATATAAAGCTATGCTTACTACCTGGGCATTTTAGGCTCCTCTTTCTGGTAAAACAGCAGGCAAAGAAAATATTATTGTACTCTTAGAGAAATCAACCCTGATTATCATGAGGAAGTACATTGGTGCTAAATAAAGGGATAAGAAAGTATACATTTAGAATTTAGAGGATTTACTGATACAGCTTTTAGTGTTCTGGTGCCTGTTGTTAAATTAATAACTGTAGTAATCATGAGCTGACATGAGAAAGTAACCAGCAAGCCCCAAAGGGATGACGGCTGGGTTACCCACTGTGCAAGGAATCTCGGCCAGCCGAAGTACTGGCTGAGAGTGAAGTGCGCAACAACTGGGTGCTGGTTGAGGAGTGATGTAATGAATATGGTCTCCAACAATAGCAAAACAGTACTGTTAGAGACCAACAGTAGCAAAAACACAACCCCACTCTTGTCTTCATTTTTTATTATTGTGAAGCATATTTTATCTTTGAAAAAACTGGCTGTCATCTTAAAGAACTAGTGGTCAAGTATAGTAAAAATAAAGTGGAGCCACAGCATGGGAACAACTGGAAGTGCTAGAGAATTAGTCTCCTCAAGAACAGTATTCAACAAATGGTGGAAGAGTGCTGAAATAAATGCCCCAACTTCTTACTACCTCTGATAGGACAGCTCTTAAGGATGAATTACAGTCCCTTGGAGGTCATCATCAGGACTGAACTGTAGTTGACAATAGCAGCAATCTCCTCATTAACGCACCTTTATTGGCTGTCTTCCCCTCACTGGCTCACTTCCCTACTTTCCTACTGATTTTCTTGGATCATTTGCCAAACCAATTACTTTCACTCAAATCCTTATCTCAGTGTCTGTTTCTGGGGGAAGCCAACCTAAGCCAATCTTGCAAACGCACAGGAGGACTATCAACGCACACAAAAATCAATTGAAGGATATGTAGTAGAAAGAGTTTGTTTTCCTTAGAGAAATGAAAGAACAAAATGTCTTTATTAATTGCATTCTTAAATACAGAAGGAATGTAAAATTCCATAGTTTAACATACAATACCTAATTTCCAATATTTGGAACCATTAGAAGAAATACTAGATAGGGATTAATATAATCTTTCTCAAAGTGATCTAACCAAAGGGAAATAGTCTGGATTTGGTTTATTAGATGTGTTCATAATCATAGAATACTTTTATGTGGAAAAAAAGAGGTATACTTAGATTAAATACCTAATTCATATCTCATTATTTTGTCAAATCAGAGAAATTAATTTTGGATAATTATTGATGAGACAGAAGTTTTTGACATTAATATAATATGTTTCTAGGGTTTGTTATGAAACACTTTTCTGTGTTATCTACAACCAGCACATTGTAAAAGTAATGATGAGCAGTGGGCTCCATTAGATAGTGTCTGATTATAAAACTCACTATTAATTACGTTTTGTTCATGCATTTCTTGATTATCTTTGTTTTTAAAGAGTAAGTTGTTCTGTATGACAAAACTGGTTCGTGGTATGTACAGCATTTATCCTAGGTTCAAGGTCTAGGAAGAATTCCTCACCCCTAATCCCAAATGTAGATCTTACCATCACCCTGATGCTAAATTGGAAGGAATGGACATGTTAAATCATATACGTGAAATGAAACAAAAAGAGGTCTATAAAAAGGAACAAGGACCAAATTGAAAAGAATTAGAGACAAAATAACTAGAAAGATAAAGGATATTCAGGGTATATATAATTTCTGCATTAAAGAAAATGAAACAGAGAAAATGTTTAAGATAAAATTTAGGGAAAAAATTCCAAAAATAACAATAATTGAATCTATAGATGAAACCTCTTTGGAAAACATAGATTCAGAAGAGTTCCTGCAAACTGAAAATCAAAGATATCACTGGAAAATTCAAGAGGCAAATTTCAGCTGAAAGAATGAACTTCCTGACACATTTGTGACTTAAGAGTTTGGTGTCTTGCCCACCTCACAGATCTAATAAACTGCTAAGACCTATTTTTCTCCATATTTTGAAAATCTTTGCAATCCACTCACTTCTCCATGTGCCCCGTATCTCTGTCCTGCTTCATGGCAATCGTGTTTCAATTAGTGTATAATTTTTATCTTTGGTCTCATGATCGATCCCCTCAAGTTCTTCTCCATGGGATAGTCAGAGTGATTTTTCTAAAACCTGACCACATTAAACTTCATGAGCCCTATGATCCTGTAAAACAGCACTGATTCAGAAGTTGCCCACATTTTTGAGTTCCATGTTATGGTTTATGGCAAGGAACCACTTTTGCATGTTATGACCTAGATAAAACTCACAGATGCCCCTATGTTTACCTATGACAGTCAGACCAGATACTCCAAATTCTCATGATTTTCTTCTTTAATGGTTAGCTGAATCCACCCACTTTTTCTACCAGCTGATCAATCTGGATTATATGCTAGCTAATTTCACTTGACCAAACTTTGTTAAGCTTCTCTTCTTTCTCATTCCCTGAATTTTGACTAATTCTCAACATAATTTGGTATACAACCCTCCTAAAGTTCCCTTCCAGAAATAAACTGATCTCAGGGCAAAACTTTCTCTGAACTACAATCCAATTACACCACTTCTCTCAACTGATTATTTTCTAGTCTTGTTCTTTTCTGCCTGACCCTCTGAGATGCTACATGTAGATGTCACGATTGGAGCATTTGTCCTATTGCAGTAATCCCCCTTTCTGTCTTGTGGTTGTCTGCCTCCTTTATTGTAGTTATCTTTTTGAATAATAACTATTCCCTTATCTAAGTCTGGATTGGTTTTTGTTAGACAAACCAGTCTGATTATACTACTCCCCTACTTAGAAAACTTATTGACTTTTCACTGTTTTTAAGATAAAGCCCAAATTTCCCTTGTTTACAAGTCCCTTCCTGGGCTAGTTTACCCCACACCTATGCCTCTTTAATCCCATTTCCTTTGTCTCCTAAACCAGCTTCCTTGCTGTCCCCCTTTCTCTAAATTCAGTCTTGCAAGTTTTTACAGTTGAGACATCATGCTTTCTCTAATTTAGACTTGGCAACTTTCCTCTTCCTCCTCTTGCCCTCAGCATTTCTCAATTTATTCTGCCTATCTCTCAGTCCTCGGGTTTGATGTTCCTTCATCCAGATCTTCCTGGACCTCCTACATGGGGCCTTAATCACTATTTGAGTCTTTAAAAAAACTTTGAGTACTCTCCCTCTCATATTGATATTGTAACAGCTTCTTTGAAGATCTTCTTTACCAAAAGCATGGTGACTATGTGCTTTTCATTGTGACACCAATATTATCACATGGAGTACAACAAATATCAATTTGTATCAGTGAAGTTGTATTAATTGAATGAAAAAATGAGTTGATTGCTTAGACACAAAAAAGCAATAGTCAAAATAGTGGAATCTGCCTCTAGCAAAAAAAAGAGTTTTAGTATTATTTTGGTAACAAGTGACAAAAACTGAACTTGAACTAATTGGCAAAAATAAGACTATACTGTCAGAAGAAAATTAAGATAAGAAATGTGTATTAGTTAGGGACCTCTGAATAGCACTTTTTAGGAAACTTCTTGGTTTTATTATTTTTTAAAGTTATTCCCATCAATACTTGAAATCTGCTGGATTAGGATTTCCACAACTGAGGAGACCCTACGTCCTCTCTAAACAAATCTGTGATGAGAGAGGAACATAATTCCTTGCTGAGTTATGTTGCATAACCACCCCAGCATGTGGTGGTGGAGCAGTGCCTGAACTTAAGAGTGAGAGGGATAGAACACTAAATGCCGTGACACACATCAGTGCTGCTCCAGGCCAGCACCAATAGCAGTACAGGCAAAAGGCAATAGAACCCTGTAGGTGGTCACAGAGTTGAACTGCAGACAAATGAACCCAGAGCCCAAGTGTCCTCAGGATGTGATTTATCCACCACACTCCTCTTTGCTTTCTCAACATGTGTGAAACCATAGCTCATAGCTCACTTTCTTTCCTTCTAGTTCAACAAATATGACTATACATTAATATTTAACATTGAAGACATATTTAGAAATTCATTTCCTTTCCCACAATAAATAGAAAGCATTTCAGTGCATCTCTAAGTAGACATTTAAGAAATAAGTTTTCTATTGTAGTCAGAGGACAGGACAATCATAGAAAACAAATTCCCAAATCCAATGAGTATACCATTAAACACTGGTCACACAGGCAACGATAGTGATTACAACTTAGTATTCTAGAGGAAATACAAAAACCAAGAGGCATTCAAAATATCCCAAAATACTGTAGAGAAAATTGACCATATTCATTCATTTGTAATGCAAATATATGACCCTGAAGAAGAAAAAAAAAAGTGATAGAATCCTTCAAGCAAGGCAAAGTACTTTTGGAACCATAGTGTCAAAGCTGATGTGTCTTTTCTCCAAATTATTTCTAATCTTGAGTTTATGGAATGCTTTCCTCTACCCTTTCTTTATCTTTCCAAGTATATGCAAGAATTCCCTGTGAATAGATTTTAATTGTTCTTAACAGCAAATCAATCATCCTCCCTAGATATTCATACTGCCTCATGAAACCAGAAAACAAGTCAAATCTGGCCCGCCTCTAACTAGAAGCCACATTGTAAGACCTTATTCCAAACAGCAGGAAGGCCTCCAATAGATGAGAGTAACTAAGGTAATTTGAATATGGGTGAATACAGGAACAAATTCCCAGGCTCTGTTACTCTCTTTGTTGAAAACCATTCTTTTGGAAAATCGTTTTCTTTAGCCATTGGACAACAAAATGCATTGTCAAGAAATTTTATAGCAATAATTATAAAAGATGTCCATTTGAACCCATTGAGGTCTCACTGATTTTATAATACCCAGCAGACCACCCTGCAGGAGAACACTGTATTTATGTGAGCAATATATGCGAGAATTGAGATCGTAAAATTAAATGACCACATAGAACTGTCATTTATATGATGAGCGCCTACATATGTGAAGGCTGGTTTATTTTGCAGTGTCAGGTTGCATTAAATGGTCCACTCTCGGTGAATGTTTTTAATCACGCATTTCTTCACTCTTTCTGCAATATTACACTTGAAGAACTGGTAAGCAGTTTGCGATGAAATGCTAAATGGTTACTGGCACTGCGATTCTGACAGAAGAGCTCACTAAAATAGAAGTACAGTACATATTGTATGCAATTGTTTTATGAGAGACATTATGGTTACTAGAATAACATTTCACCATTACCAACTGCTGAGAGAAAAGTCATTAAGATATTTGGCGAGCCAGCGCAATTTTTCAACAGAGCTATAGTACAAGACCTCAGAACAGCTTCCATGGAGGGAAGCTGGCTGTCTCACAAGGAAAAAAATCAGGTCTCGAGTCTATGTTGTTTGATTTATAGTACTTTATTTTCACAATCCAATGAGGAGGTTACAGGATATGTTAGGAATGTCAGGAGAACAATAGGGAATGCTTATGTGAAATACACATATATTTCAGATTCAAGTATTTTTGATATATATGTTTGTGATTGTGTGTGTAAAAGATTAAACTCTTATGATAATTCTTATGACAGTGTCAATGCATTAAAACTCACCTTTTATAGGAAAACTACTTTTGCCCAGAAATAAACTTGTTTAAGCAATTAATTTCATTTTTTAAAATAAAAAGACATTAACGGATAGGAGAGAAGGCAGGGAAGGAGTTACTCATATTTGATAAAAAAAATCAGCATAATGCAGAAAACTTTAGAGAAACAATTTCAGCCCAGAAGGCACTGTCTTTGACAAACTATTAAGGACATATTTTTTTTTCACAGCACAGCAGACACCTTAAAAATGCTGAGCAGCAGCCCTTGGTTAAAAGAAGACTTTGAAAACCTGCCTGGCAAACAGAATAGCATTATTTTTTCAAAGTTTTCATGGCTTGCAAGCCTAGGGAAACTTAATTAAACTCAATGAAGAAAAAAATTATCATGGAAGTTGAATAAGTCAAAATCTAAATATTCAATAATTATTGCCTGTAGGGTTTATTTTGTAAATATTTTGGCCTCCTCTCTGCCCCACCCTTTAAGGGATATCTGGGGCATAAACCTATGCTGCTCCTCTTGGTGACTTGACCCCTTTTTAGTCTTCTTATAATTTATTAAATGAAAAGTTTTTCTCCTTATTCTTTGTGTGTTCCTTCTTTCACCCACAGAATTGCTGTAATTAAAGATATAAAAAAGACCTATTAAGGCTCCATCCACCATTTGGGATTTTAGCCACAGCTATTTCTTTGTAGAGTTGCCTCCAGTTCTGACTCAAATACACCACATTAAATGTCCCAATATGACAAAGCCCTCTCAAGATGGAGGGAAATTTGTTTAATTTAATACACAGAAAGCTTCAGTGGTTCTCATGTGTGTTACAGTTTCTAAAATAATATGTAGGCATCAGATCTCATCTCATTACTTTTCTACCTTGTACTTGTTTATGAACTGAAAGCACAAAGTGAGCTCTCCAAGTAGACTATTAATAGCTTCCAAGTACTTAGTGTATGTGTCTTAATATTAAATCAATATTCTTTGTAATCAACATCTAAGTTGTCATTTATTATATCATCATGATAATCTCTATTCCAACAATAGTCTATACCACTTTTTCCAGGAAACCCAAATTAGAAGGAATTGTCAATATTAGAGTTATCTTTTATGATAAACATAAGTATGAGGTCTGTCCAGAAGACAGCCAGTCATATAATGTGAAAAATAGAGACATTTATTCAAGAAGGTACAAGATACAAGAAACAGTGTACATAGGACAATGATTCCTCAGTCCCCTTCAAAGTAGGCACCTTGGGACCTCACACAGTTCTCCCAATAGCCATCAGCTGTCCTGTCATATTTTCATGAATCTCATTGATGGTCTAAAATCTCTTCCCTTTCAAAGGTGATTTTAGTTTGGGGAAACCCAGAAGTCATGGGACACCAAATCTGGTCTGTAGAGGGACTTAGTCACCAGAGTGATTTGATGTTTCATCAAATAACTCTGTGGAAGATGTGATGCATGAGCCAGCATGCTGTCGTGATGAAGCTGCCGATCACCAGTTGTCCATAACTGTGGCCTTCTGAATTATCTGAATAGTTTCCATGGAAGAATGTTTAAGCTTAATGTAAAATTTGATGCAGATTTGTTGCTCTAGTCGCTCAGTCATTTTGAATGTGATGGCCACATGGTACACATGCTCACTCAGTGGTGTCTACCACCCCTACTGACTAGTACAGTGAAGTCATTTTTGAAGCATGCACATTCCAATCCACTGTCCCTGGTTGCTAGGGTAAGTCGATGTCATGCAAACTGTTCTTGTTAACAAAGGCTGAACTTTTTCCAGAGCTACCTTACATATCTCTTTACTCTATAGAGGTTGAGCAAAAGTTGGAGCACTATTAATCAAGTCATGCTTTACAGGCCGATGGCAGCATATTTAAGGACCACTTGCTTTCAGATTTATATGGGATAACTTATGATTATCACATATTTAGTTTGATTAAATAGGTTGATAATAAGTAATAGTATAATTATACATAAATTACTTTAAGAAACATACTGTAGTCTGCTCTTTCAAAAATCAATATCTGATCATCATTTAAAAGAATAGAAGTGGTAAGTGGAAGTGCCAAGGAGTAGTGTTCTGAAGAATGGCTCTGAATTATGAAATACTGTTTTATATGCCAGAGTAGTAAAAGTGGAAAACTAATCTGGTGCAACAAATTCATCCATTTTTAATTTACACTCAACACTGTGTCATTCATTTACCAATGCTTAAAATACATAGATGCCTAACAAGATGGCTCTTGTTCATCAGGACAACTCTTGACAGCAAAACAGTATCGCAATCATCCCCAAAACAACAGAGTATTACCAAATTGATTTATGTGCTATCTCTAGGATACTTTTAAATTCATAGCCTATCACATGAGTATAATATAAAATTCAGCTGATAATTCAAAACTTAGCTCAGAAAGAATATCTGCGCTACACACATAATTGCAAGTTAACAGTTGAAAAATAGAAAAATATTTAACAGAAAGAACCAGAGTTAATAGGATACTTATGCTCCAAAAAATAAAAATTAATATTGTTATGTGGCCATTGGTACATCACAGCAAAGAAATGAAATAAAGCTACACTCTAAATCTGGGCAATCATTGGAACTAATGCATTATTTAAATTAAATAAATCAAGGTGTGACTTTTAGAATTTGTCAATTGATTTTGACATTGAATTTTTTACTTTGTTATGCAAATACTGCAAGATGGAGGATTCTCAGACATGTGGTTTGAATATAAGGCTCTTAAAAATTATATAATGAAAAAATATATATTCATCTACTTGATAAATATGGACAGCACATCCAATATGAAAGATCATTATGTATATAGTCTATGTTTAAAGTTGATATCCATTTGTGGGGAGAAACTATATTGAAATATTAGCAGGTATGTTTTGCTTCTATTCTACATTCATAGAGTCCTTCATTTTTACCATGAAAGCATCTTTTAAACACCTTCTTATAACCTTCCATGACCACCCACAACAGTTAGAGTTGAAGGTCTCACCATGGTTTCATATTAAGGAGCACAGCCAACCAATTACAAGTGCAGACTACATCCAAACTTTCTGAGTTCAAATACCCACTTTGTAAGTTGATAACTGAATAATTTCAGGCAAGCTATTTAACACATATGTGTCTCAGTTTCCTCATATATAAAATAAGGTCACTGAATAAGTGAGATTATACCCATAAATTGCTTAGAATAGCACCTGCTACACATTGAACATTAAATATTACCTATTTGCAGTTGTTACCATGCTCAAAATTCACTAGTCCAAGTATCTAAACATACTGAGGGATTTTTTTTTCTTTTGCTGCTCCTACCCTCTCTTAAAAACTAAATCAAAAGATGCCATATTGAGGAGAAGAGTCAAGTTAGGAATCATGCCAGGAGTGGGGGAATAAGTAAGTGCCAGAGCATTTCATCTCCTGAAGAAAAGGCAGAAGCCAAGGCAGTCTGAACTCAGCTGTGACAGTCACCCAACCTGACTTGGTGCTCATCTATTCCTGAGACCCCATCCAGGTACCTGGTATATACCCCCATCCTACTTCTATATTAACAAATGTAAACACAGAAGCCTAGGGCACTTGCATAATTCTTCAGACAGAAGGTGAAGACTTGGATTTCATGTAGGAAAGTGAGGGCATGCAGGAAAGCTTAGCCCTGTTTTAGATGAATCTAAACAGACTAGCTTAAAAGAACCCACCAAATTACTAAGGCAATGAAATGTGTAGCAGTTGCCATGTGTATATTGCATTTCTGTTATGTTCTTGATTTTCCACGTGTTATCTCATTAACTTTATCTTCTTGAACTCTAGAATATAATAATACTACAGTTCTTCTTTCCTGAATGTAGTAGTAAGATGCACCAAAGACAGTTCTTTAAAAAATGAATACATAATTCCAAGAATGCTGTTTATGCCCCTTACAATAAAACAGGGGATTGGGCATATAAAAGAAGCCTGGCACTAGAATCATTTGAATGGGCTCCACTACATGCTAGCCTGATGGTCTTTTTGAGTCACATAGCCTTTTGAGACCTCAATTTTTCATCTGTAAAATGAGAAATACTGCATTAGTGACCTTACAGAATTTTTTAATGAATCCAATGACACAATAAATGTGAAAGTGTTTTTAAAACTGTGAAGTGCTCTATAATTATTAGGTATATATCTATAACCATAGATAAGCTGCTCCCTTATAAATGCCCCAAACCACCTCAATATAGACTCATCCTCTCCTGAGAAATGCACATTTATATGCAGAACGATAGCTTTGAAGTTTGCAGTAATAATAGGTAATTGTTTTTAGTGAAAATCTTTATTGCTTTCTACAGAAAACCTGCATATATTGTTGAGCGGTTAAAATGGCTCATTTCAAAGTTTCTAAATGGAATATGTGGAGTAGGCAGTAAAGAAAAAGTTGAAATAACTTACTTTGCTATATTTTTTTTTAAAGATTTTATTCACTTATTTTTAGAGAGGGAAGGGAGGGAGAAAGAGAGAGAGAGAAACATCAGTGTGCGGTTGCTGGGGGCTGTGGCCTGCAACCCAGGCATGTGCCCTGACTGGGAATCGAACCTGCGATGCTTTGATTCGCAGCCCGTGCTCAATCCACTGAGCTACGCCAGCCAGGGCTATTTTTTTAATAAAAGACTTATAAGATTCAAAAAAGAAGATGCCAAACACACATACAACTTCTATGGAGGGTAGCAAGCAATAATTATAGTATCCAAAAGCAAACATCCTAATTAAAATGATAGAAACAGATTCAATATATAATTTTTATATTAAAAACTCAAAGGTAAGCAAATAACAGCTATGTTTCTGTCCCAAGTCCTGACAGTGGCAGTAGTGGGAACATCTGCCCCCTGACTCAAAGAGGCCAAACTGATTCAAAGAACAACCCTACATCAGCTTTCCATATTTGATTTGATTTCATTATATAAACTGGTGTTTATTAAAATGAAATATACCAAAAAGTGGTATATTTGTTATAACTCAACATACATTAATACATTATAATCACTCAAAATTCATAGTGTACATTAGGGTTCACTCTTGGTGTTAACATTCTATGGGTTTGAACAAATGTATAATGATATGCATTTGTCTTTTGTTACAGAAATACAGAGTATTTTCACTGCCTTAAAAATTTTCTGAACTCTGCTTCTTCAACCCCCGACTCCAACCCCTGGAAACCACTGAATTTTCACTGTCTCTATAGTTTTTCCTTTTCCAGGATGTCATGTAGTTGGGATCATATGCAGCCTTTTTAGGTCAGCTTCTTTTACCCAGTAATATACATTTAACACTCCTCCATGAATTTGTCTTGCTTGTTGGCTCACTTATTTTTAGTGTTACATAATATTCCATTATATGGGTGTTTAACTGTTTATTTAACCATTTAACCTGCTGAAGGACATTTTGGTTTTGTGTAGAAAACCTTCAGTATTCTTCCTGTGCATCTCTCCTTTAATTTCATACCACTACCACACACATTTATGACCATTCTGAGAACCAAATGTGTGTGGGTTTTTCCCACAGAAAGCAATTCTTTGTGAAATCAGCTGGGTGCCCTACAATTTAACTGAATTCTAACACTATCTACCTAGACATAGCATCTGATACTACAGGTTAAGGGCTCAGCCCCACAAGACTGCTCCCCCTTCAGAGACTAATTCAAGTACTCATCCATAGGTTACCCCCATATTGGTCCACCTTGGCTATAACTTAGAGGTTTCTATGACCTTCTCCACCTTGGATTCAATTATTTGTGAGAACAGCTCACAGATCTCAAGGAAACACTTACTTCTGTATACCAGTTTATTAAAGAATACAGATGAACAGCTCGATGAAGAGATAACATAGGTCAAGGCCTAGAAGGGCCCTGAATGAAGAAATTTCTGTTTCTTGGGAGTAAGAATGTGTCACCCTTTTGGGACATGGATGTGTTCACCCACCCACTCAACTCAGTACTTTTGGGATTTTATGGAGGCTTTGTCACATAGGTATGATTGACCATTAACTCCATTTCCAGCCCCTTTCCACTCTCTAAAGAATGGGCTGTAAGGATGAAAGTTCTAATGTATTAACTATGGCTTGGTCTTTCTGGTCACCAGTTCCCATCCAGAACCACCCAGGATAAAAGATGCTCCAAGTGCTCTTATCACATAGGAATATACAAAGTTTTGGGGAACTTTGTTCCAAAAACAGGGAAGGAATAACAGGAATATCAACTATATTATTTCATATTCTAAATTTCAGTATCAAAGATTACATCCACATTTTGTCAATTATGAACAAAGCTGCTATAAGCATCCATGTGCAGGATTTTGTGTGGACATGCATTTTCAGTTCCTTTGGGTAAATGTAAAGGAATACGATTGCTGGGTTGTATGGTAAAAGCATGTTTAGTTTTATAAAAGAAAGCTGAAATGTCCTCCAAAGTGGTTGTATCATCTTACATTCCCACTACCAATGAATGAGAGCTCCTGTCCATCTACATCCTCATCAGCATTTGGTGCCGTTGGTGTTCTGGATTTGGGCCATTCTAATAGGTATGCAGTGCTATTTCATTGTTATTTTAGTTTGTATTTTCCTGAAGACATGATGTTGAGCATCTTTTCATATGCTTATTTGCCATCTATATTTTTTGGTATGATTCTCTCAAGGTTTTAATTTACATTTCCCTGATTAATAGTGAGGTTGAGCATCTTTATCTTCATTTATTGGCCTTTTAATTTTTTCACATATGAATTACCTACTAATATCTTTTGCACATTTTCATTGGAAAGTTGTACTTCTCTTTGTCATCTGTGTACCACAAATATCTTTTCTAAGTCTGTAACTAATTTTTCCACTTTGCTTACAGTTTAATTTTGTGTAAAGGTTTTTAGTTATAATGTAGCAAACATATCAGAATTTTCTTTTATGATTTGTACTTTTTTGTGTCTTGAGTAAATAAATCTTTCCTTGTCCTAGGCAGGTAGTTCAGTTGGTTAGAGCATCATCTTGAGACACCAAGGTTGAGGGTTACACCCCAGTCAGGGTTCATATAAGAATCAACCAACGAAGGCATAAATAAGTGGAACAACAAATCAATCTCTCTCTCTTTTTTTCTCTCAACAATTAAAAACTAATATAATAAAATAATAGTAAAAACTAAGTCCTTCCTTACCTGAAAATCATAGATATTATAAATTTTCTTAAGAAGTTTAAAAAGATCAGAGTGGCAGCATGGTCAGGTTCTGGCCAGAGCCCTCTTCCAAGGTGAAGATTGCTGACTTCTCGTTGTGTCCTCACATGGCAGAAAGAGGGCTACAGAGCTTTCCGGGATCTCTTTAACCAATCCCACTTGTGAGGGATTCACCATCATGACCTAATTATCTCCAAAAGGCCAACTTCTGACATATGAAATTGTTCAATATGAACCCTCTGTATTTGGAATTGTATTTCAATATATGAATTTTTGCTATGGTCCGGCCGCAGCTGGGTCAAGGGTCTCCTGAAGGTGGGTAAGGCATCGGCGATGGGTAACAGACGACAACATGACTCAGAGGATGGTGAAGCTCTGTTCTGTTTATTACAAGTACAAACAGATTTTTATGTTTTCATTTTTGGCTGTGATTAACATTTGCAGTTAGGTGAAGCAGGAAGTTTTTTACCCAAATATCTGGTCATGCTAATCTAGTAACCTATTAAATGCAAACAATTAGAAATAGTTGTATGTACAGAGTTTGAATGTCTTATTGTTTATTAAAGTTCTCAGAATTTGTCATGGGGCAAAAGGATACACTCAGTTGGATAGAGGTCTCTGGTAATTATTTCTACATGTTTGGTTTGTAATAGCTAACCAGCTTTTCTTATTTTTTTGCCTGTCTAATTCTAATTGATTTATATTCCTATTCAAGGTAAAGGAGGGGCTGTTACTTCAACAACTTTTAGACATTCAGGAGCTATTTCATTAGAGGGGATTTTATTCTCTGATCAAGAAATTATTTTATACAACTTCATTGGAATTATGCAAATCAATAAACCTAAAATATAGATATCTAATAATCCCACCACCTTTTGATCACCAAAACAAATATGTAAGGAGAGATAGAGAGGAAATCTAGCCACAATAAACCTTTTGACCTAAAAGGTGATAGACAGTTTTATTAAATTTTATAGGATATAGGCCATTCTTGACTTTCTCATGTCTTATTCTATTTCTATTTGGTTAATTCAGAAAGTTCCTTTTTGAAGCTGCTGCATGATAGGGGGAAATGTGGGCAAAATCCTTTGACAAGCTGGCAGAGTAGTGACCTGTTTTGTTCCTTAGTAAAAAAATACCAGGGAGGTCTGCTTCGAGCTAACCTTTCCATGAAATTTAGACTATTATAAGGCACTTGGACTCCAACCTTATTGACCATTCTAATGCCATGTTCATTATATGCCCCTGTATAAAGCAATGGGGGATCTGGAACCCTCTAGAGACTATTAGCTCCTCTTTGGGGATACCATAATTTACCATTAATCCAATATGCTACCCAGGGGTATCCCTGGGCTGTGGGTAGGGGTCTATATAGTATTTTCTTGTTTCCTTGGAAGACCCTTTATATCTGTGGGTAAGGAACAGGCATGGGAAAATCTACCAACAATTGAGCCTGTTATGACTGATTCATGAATTCTTTTATGGGAACAATTGAGGATAATTTCTTACTCAGGTTTATAAACACCTTGTTTACACAATTTGGGCATGATTCAATAGTCTGAGGAGAACTAGTTGTCCCTTCAGAATTTCCCTCAAAATCAATCATTGACTGGCTCCGAGCCTCTCTTTCCTCATGGTCTATTCTTATGTGAAATCAGGGCACAAAGCAAGACCATGAATAATATCAACAAGGAGTTATTAAGAGCAATCCCAGGAAAATTACTGCCCCCCCTTTGTATGCCACATTCTCTTCCAGAAAGATGGGTTCCTTGAATTCCCTCTTTCCACATCCTGGACCTTGTCAGACAACATGGTTGGAAGAGGACGTGGCAAATTTTGATTGGACAGAGATATTTATTTCATAACAGAAAGTCAGAGAAGTAGCCTGAGCTTATTTTAACAGCAACACAGTGCCTTAACAAGAATAATCTTATAACGCAATTTCTAAATAATAATAAAAAGAGTTTGATGTTCTTTTTGACTAGTAAGAATAGCTCCTTGGAATTCATGGAAATTGCTAGTTTAAAAAATATTAGGTGTTTGATACTGATTAAATAAGGAATAAGACATAAAAAGTCACCTGCAGTGCCCTGGCTGGGTTTCTCAGTTGGTTGGAGCATTATCCCATAAACCAAAAGGTTGTGGGTTTCGTCCTCAGTTAGGACACATTCCTAGGTTGCAGGTTCGACCCCATGCTGGGGCACATATGGAAAGCAACATATCAATGCCTCTCCCTCTCTCTCCCTCCCTCTCTCTCTTTCTCTCCCTTCTTTTTTCTCTAAAATCGATAAATATATTTTTTTCTGTAAGGATTAAAAGAAAAAACAAAGTCACCTGCAGTAGCATGTAAACATTTTGTAATAAATAAACAAATCAGGGACTAGAGCTACTCTAGTATACCCAACAGAAAAATTAAACAACTGGAAAGCAAGATGAAAGTCATGACTAACATGACCTAATAATGCATTACAGAACATGCAACATACAACAAATTAGCTATTTACAAATAAAGATACTGCATCATCAGTAACTATATATGGAATATCTATTATCTGCAAGATTTATATGTCAAGTTCTTATGTAAAATGTAATACCCATTTTAGGAAGGTAGCCTATATTAAGAGCTTGTGTATGGGTAGCTGAGATGCAGGGGACACGAGGCAGACGTATAAATTTCTCAGTGACCAGAAAATTAGTACATTGTTTCTCTGTTGTCATCTATGCCTCAAGCATTGTTTTATTCATTTGCCAGTAAGTATTCATTTCATTAGTGATGAATAAAACATCAAAATCAACAAGTATTAAACTATATTAGGGCTTCTTATTTGCTTCTAATGTGATTTGTGGGTGTTTTTAATATCTCTTTGTGTGATAAAAGTACAAGTTCTCCCAGAGAACAACACCCTCAGCCATTATCTTAGGAATACACACAACAACAGAGAAGAGTGGCCTATTTCAAGGATCATTAATAGATGTTAATCAATTTGCTTTCATTTTTACTGTGACAAAAGTGCTATTTCTCTGCCTCACCTGCTAGACCATGCTAGCTGGTTAGGTACTGAATCTCAAAAAGTACCAATTAAAATAAAAATAGCTAAATCTGGAATAAGTAACAAAGTGCAGCTTTGGAACAGTGTGACAATTTATAAGTGATCATTATCAACACCTGCAGTCTACTTTGCTTTGCTTATAATGACTCATTGACAATAGTCTTAGTGGTAGCACAAAAGGCTCAAAAGTGAAAACAGAAACTTTCAATATTCTTAGTGATAATTAAACTCAATTTCTCAAGTTATTTTTAAGCTGACTAATTTAATGTATTTCTATCAAGCCAAATCAATATCTATCCTCAATTTTTTCATTATTCAACTACAAATCAACAATAATCTGTGGTTATATGGAAAATTATATAGAAATTACATAGAAAAAAGTGTTTTAAAAATAACAAACATATAGTTAATCATTTTCCTTGTCAGCAAAATGAGGAAATATGTCTCATTCAGAACTGCACAGGAATTTTCACCCTCAATTCCCACACTCAAGGTGGACTTTGACCACGAAGTTTTTTTCTGACCTGGGTTATGTGCAGTCTCCTCTATCAGGCTCTGATGTAGATTGTCTTGTTTCTAGAACCTGAGGTCTGAAAGAATAGTTATCTACTCTCCCTCTATAGATGCAGTATACTATGGTATAACGCAAACAGGACGATTGCAAAAGTTATTATCAGTCAGAAAAAGAAACAATGGATGAAACTTCGATCAGTGGTCTGTAGCAATGCAGGATCAGGTGTTCTGAAAGCTCACCAGTCTGGGTGAGCTTTCCCTATTGGATCCAATGGGGGAATTTCCCTATTGGATCCGAATCTGCTCCCTAGATGGGAAACCCTCGTCCACTCTCCCTTACTACCTCTCCTTTCACTTCTGCAACATTCACCCTTTTTAGTTATTTTGCTTGGAATATTTGAAATGGGTGTTAGAAAATATGTCTTTTTGGAACTGTTCATTTCTACTTTATGCAAGGATACAAATGTAGTGTTGAACCCCAAAATGTCAAAAGTCTTTTGGATCAGGGATTATGATTTCTTCAGTAAAACAATTTTCCCAGAAACTTGGTTCTCTTTTCTTCAAGTCATTTTCATATCCCAGTAACCACCCAAAGTTGTTCTGACCCTGATTTGTTTTATTCCTTACACTCCCTTCTCAGTGTCCTTATGGTGACCATGGGGCCCTCTGGGAAAAATCTTCTCTGTGCCCTGAGTTACTTTATCAAACCAAGAAGTTCAATTAAGGTATTTTTTTCCCCAAAGACTTTTAAGTTCTTACCGGTGATATTTATCAACAGGTTTCTAATCCTGTTAATCCTGAATTTTGGAATTTTTAGGATATTTCTTATTTATGCTAGCAAAACCTGCCAATTAATTCCCTCTTATGCTTATTTCTTTCTTGTAATACCTTATCAAAACTACCAATAACAGACAGCACACACTAAGGTTTCTTTTCCACAAAAATATTTCTAAGAGCTGACTTCTCATTAGATATGAAATTTGCCTTTCCAGTTACTTCTGGTAACAGTTTACCAAATGGATTGTCGCCAAACAAAAATGAATTTCCATCTTTCCAGCCATTGATGATGATCTTTTCACCAGCAGTTAATGCCTATATTAATCTGGAAGGGTAATGTTTGCTTCTTTAAGAAACAATCCACAAAATTTCAGAAGTTTAATACTTAAAAATGTACCTTTTGCTCATGTTACAGTCTGGTATGGGTTTGGCAAAACTGCTGAAAAGTTTCTTAGTCAAATTTAGGACTAAGGATTTAGTCCTTTACTTTTTGTCACATAGAAGAATAAAAGGAGTATGCACAATCCCACAGAACATTTTATGGCCAAGAATAAGTGCATACTTTGTGTTCTTTTCCTGTTCACCATAATTTAGTGCCTGTTTCCACCCAGATGGCAGAGAGGCTGTGGACAATTATCTCCTTATTCGATTGCAAAGTAAACCAAAATAACAGATATCTCATAGTTTCAGCTACAAACACTTTTAATATTTTATTGGGATTATTATTTTGAATTGGTCATTATTTCACACTTATTCTTAAAAAATTTTTTCACTGGGTATAAAATTCTAGTATGGCAGTTATTTCATTTCAGCACATGGAAACCACCTTCCATTTATATATGCCTTCCATTTTGACCATTCAGCAGTCAGAAGTCAAGCTAACTATTCCCCCTTCAAATCATCTATCAACCCTCATTTTCTGCTTTCAAGATTTTCTCCTAACATTTTATATCCTTCTTTTATTTTATGTTTGTATGTGTTGTTTTATTAGGTTGTCATACTGGTTTTCTTATATAAACTATATAGTAATCAAATAGTCAACAAGGGGAAGTTTCTCTTTATAGAAATATTCCAGTTAATAAATGATCAAAGTAACTTAATTACATTATATCTATTTTATAGCTTCTAATCTATAAATGGATTTAAGCAATGATTAATTCTTGTTACTATTGCTGTCTAACAGGTTACCCCAATATCTAGTGTATTAAAACAACCTATTATTTTACTCATAATAGTGTAAGTCAGGAATGCAGGAAGAAGTTGGCTGGACTTTTCTCACTAGGGGTCACTCATGCAATTGAAAGCAAAGGTTCTAAATAGCTAGTTATCTGAAAACTCAACTGTATTGAATATCCAAAATAATTCACTCATATGGCTGAGAGCTAAACTCAACTACAAGCTCTTATGGGAATTGACTGAACTATGAACAAATGGATTTTCCAGTGTCGTAGTCTCAGCGTAATCAGACTTGTTAATGGCGGCTTGGTTCCGTTAGAGCAGGAGGTTTCAACCTTGGCACTATTGACATTTTGGTCTGGATGATTCTTTATTTTGAGGGGCTATTCTACATGTGTTGCAGGATATTCATCAGTATCTCTATGCTCTACCCACTAGATGGCAGTGGCACCACCCTCTCAGTTGTGACAACCAAAATTATCTCCAGACATTACAAAATGGCAGAGGTCTTAAATCACCTCTGGTAGGAAATCATTGCCCTGAAGCAAGAATTCAAGATAAGCCAAGCAGAAGATGCATAATTTTTTTCTGACGTTCCTTCAAAAATTTCACAGTAGTATTTTCAGGGGCATTGTACTGGTTACAAGAAAATCACAAGAGTAAGCTGAGATTAAAAAGGAAAGCATGTGTACTCTTAAGTGGGAGTGTTGAAAATGTTTAATATGTTTTAAAATAACAAATAGTTACCAACATCAAAAATTTTTTAAAGAAAAAGTAATGTGAATCTCATAAAGCATATAGCTCTAATTAGAAATTTATGGAAAACACAGGGACTGTGTAAATGATACACAAGGATTTAATGAGCAACATCCAATCAATCAACATCAAGAGAAAGTCTAAAAGTTCAAAGATACAACTCACCCAACAAGTAAAATTCAAGTTCAAAAAATAATTGAGAAGAAGCCTATACATTAACAGAAGCTGAAGAGGCATATCAAACATTAATTATGATTCAAACAATGTAGAAAATTATGAGATAATTGTTATATTTGAACACTGACTGGATTTTTGCTATTAAGAACTTATTGTTAATTTTTCATCTATGATAATGGTATTATGGTTTTGTCTTTAAAGAAAGATTCCTTGTATTTTAGAAGTATATCCTGAAATAAATGAGTTTAAAATTGTTTAATGTTTGGGCTTTACTGCAAAATGATGCAGGACTAGGGTAAAAGGAAGATCTTTTAAATTTTTAAAAATTATTTGAGTCCATCGGTCACCACTTGAACTATTTAGAAGATAGTTACAACTTTATTCACTTTAGCATAATCAATTTTTCTAAATTGTTGACCAAATACATTACAGTAAAACCTTTTTCATTGCTTTTTCTTTTTCATCCTGATTTATCTTCCATCTCCATGCAAACCCCTTCCCTGGCAATCACCACACTGCTTTACACATCCATGAGTTCTTCTTGTTTGAGGTTTTTGGGGGGATTAATCTTCAGAGAATTTTTTTAAATTTAAAATTTGTATTCAAATTATGAAATATGAGCTCATTTTACAAAAGTTTGAAAATGTAGAAATCTTTGAGGGAAAAGTAACAATAATCTTAAAACTCAGAGAAAACAAATCTTAAATTCTTATGTTTTCTTTTGGTCATATTCTTTGCATAGACATAATGCAAACGTGATTAGGATCACACTGTATACGCCAATTTCCCAGCCAACATTATATAATATGTATTTTTCATATCATTTAAAAACCAATAATTCTCTCAATAAAATTTTATAGTTGTAGTCACATAGGTCCTACACAAACAAGATAATTGCAAGGCCTTCTGCTAAGTATTTTTACAAGTATTGCTATAAATGTAAAAGAAAAATCCTACATCTACCCATTGTTATGTATAGCATATATTTTAAAAATTTTTAAACAACTTCTTTATTTTAGTTTTCATTTGTTTCTTTTGAATTTTCTACATATGATTTGTAAATATTTTTTTTTACTTTCCAATGTTTATATCTTTATTTCTGCTTTCTTTCTTTATATCTTTGCAAAATTTTCAACACATTGTAAAATATGAATGGTATTAACCATTATATTTTTAAATATATAGTCTCTAAATTTTCTTTATCAATATCAGACAACAAAAGTTGAATGCTTCCAAACCCAAGATGTCATTTCAATTTTATCAGTCTTCAAGGGATACATACAGATTCAGAGAAATTTCTGGCCCAAGACACCATAAAAAATTCTGGTGTAAAACTCTTTTTTCATGGTGCTTTGGAGGTGGTCAGTTGCTTGAGGATAAAGCCGAACGTATCTTTCCCAGCCAATGGCTGCCACAGACTCATTGGAGTGGATGATAAATGCAAACTCCACTCCTTTTCTAAGGAACATACGGCCACAGAAGTTGCTGCTCTTGTTCTGGGTGATGAATAGAAGGGTTATGTGGTTAGAATCAGTGGTGGGAATGACAAATAATGTATCCTCATGAAGCAGGGTACATTGACTTATGGCAGTGTCTGCATACTACTAAGTGGCATTCCTGTTGTGAACCAAGGAGAACTGGAGAAAGAAAGCACACATCTGTTCAGGGTTGCACTGAAGATGCCAATATGAGTGTACACAACTTGGTCATTATTTAAAAATAAAAGGGAGAAACTCCTTATCTCACCGATACTACTGTGTCTTGGGCCCAAAAGAGCTGGCAGAATCTGCAGACTTTTCAATCCCTCTATAGATGATGCCCACCAATATGTGGTGGGAAAGCCCCTCAACAAAGAAGGTGAGAAACCTAGAACCAGCTCCAGCAAGGGTGTCTTAGCCAGTTGGAGTGTCATCCCATGTACCAAAAGTTGTGAGTCTAATCCCTGTTTGGGGTGCATATGTAAAGCAATCAATTGGTGTTTCTCTCCTACATTGATGTTTCTCTCTCTCTCCATTTGCCCCCTCTATCTAAAGTCAATAAACAAATCCTCATGTGAGGACTAAAAAAAAAAACCCTTGGAACAAAGCACCCAAGTTTCAGTGATTTATTACTCCATGTGTCCTGCAACACAGATGTTGGGGTCTCGCTCTGAAGAAACAGCATTCTAAGAAAAGTAAGAAGATGCTGCTAAATATGCTTTAACTTTTGGCAAAGAAAATTAAGAAAACCAAAAATTCACAAAACCTACCAACCAACCAAACAAAAAATACCAGAAACATTGCCAAGAGACATAGGCTGTCTCCTCTGAGAGCTTCTACCTCTAAGTCTGAGTCCAGTCAAAAATTAGAGTTTCTAAGAGTAACAAAAATGTAAGTTCAGACATCAAAATAAAAATCCTGCCATAATGGGTTGGATCTGTCCACAGAATCAGACCTAATTTTATCATTATGTTTGCGTCAATACCAGAAGAATTCGAGTGTCATCCCAAAAGCCCCAAAAAAATCTTTAGGGGTACATTCTAATGTTTTCTATACATAATGTGGCAATAGAGAGGTCAAATGAATTCAGGAATGAGCCTGAAGCCTTCAACACCAGCCAAGTTTTTTAAATAATGTATATTTGAAAACAGTTTCTTGTCCTGAGGTCAGATGACAAAGAAAAAGAGAGTTACACAAAGAATGAATGAAAAACTCCAAAGAGGCATAGAAATGGCTCACAAATTTCATATTCCAAACATTGAGGTGAGTAGCTGGACATGGGCTCATAAAATAGAGACAGATGCCACTTTTGCATTTTATTAATGGCCAAAAAAATAACCCATATAAGCCCTAATTTGTATAAGTCCTAATATTTTATCTTATCAGTCAAAGATATGCTTCCATAACTGAAAAAAATTAATCATGTCTGACCAGTCATATTTGACTGGCAGATATCCAATAAATTAAATCTGAACAAAGTGCCAATTTAATATTTTCTTTGTCTTACAGAGAATAGAATCTAAAAGCAAAAATTGTAAAAGCTGTTACACCCACTCTGTCTCTACTAAGTAATAGAAAAATTGAGCCAGAGAAACAATTACATACACTATCTCTTTTGAAAAAATTGGGTCTGGTCTTGGCCTGCACCTATTGGTGATTTTTTAATCTATAATACTTTTCTCTTATGTCATGTCCTACTAGTTAAAGCCAGCAAGAAAAAAATAATTCTTGTCTGATTATAAAAGCAGTTATAACAGTAAACCCCCAGTCACTGGACATGTCTAAATAGGATCAGGATGATAATGACTGGAAATTTTGTGTAGAGGGACTCAAATATCAGAAGGCTGATTAGATTTCATGACCTATAGTTTCATAGCCAATAAAGAGTGTTTTTTAATTTTTTAATTATAAATTCTCTTGACACTCTACCATGTTTCAGTTATCTATTACAAAATAAAAAATCACTTCAAAATTTATTGTATAAAACAACAATTTTATTATACTCATAGATTCTGTGAATCAGGAATTCAGATATGGCCTGGTGAGCATGGTTTGCATTCTCTGTTCCTTGATTTCTAAGGTCTCTGTAAAATAGAAACAATTTAAATAACATTCCCTGACTAAAATTCAAAAAATAGAAATTAAAACAAACCAAAAAAACGCCACACAAAGTCCAAATTAGAAAAGCAAAGTGTTTGTTCCACCTGAAAAAAAAATTAAATCAAAGGATTTCTAAAACATACCTACAATAAAAATGCTACATATTAAAATCTATGACAAAATTAAACTAGTTAAGAAAGTTCACAATTTTACATAAATGTATCAATAAAAATGCTACATTTTCTCACTCAAATTGGGAAAAAGAACAAAAATTAAGCAAAAGAAGAACAGAAAAGAAAATTATAAAGATCAAAAGGGCAATTTATGAAGTTGAAATCAGAAATATATTAGAAATAATAAAGATGATTTTTGAAAATAAATAACAAAATAAAGAGCCATTAGCTAACCTAATTTTTTAAAAGATTGTATTTATTTATTTTTAGAGAGAGGAGAAGGGAGGGAGAGAAACATCCATTTGTGGTTGCCTCTCTCATGCTCCCTACTGGGAACCCGGCCTGCAACCCAGGCATGTGCCCCCAGTGAGAATCCAACCAGTGACACTTTGGTTCACAGGCTGGCTCTCAAACCACTGAGGCACACCAGCCAGGGCAGCTAACCTAATATTTAAAATACGAGAGCAAGCACAAGTCACTTACAGTTATATAAAGTAAGTGACAGTGTAAAATAACATTTGAAATATGATAAGAGTATACAATATATAAATATATATATACACATACATATAATAAATGTGTATAAAGACATACACATATGTGTGTACTAATAACTAGTATTAGTAGTACTATTAGTACTAATAGAAATGACTAATTTCTATTATTTATTATAAATACATTTGAAACTCAAAATGAAATAGGTAATTTTCTATGAAATGCAATTTAACAAAGTTGATCACAATTGAAAAAGCAGGATTAAATAAAATGATTTTCAAAGTACTAGAAAAAGTTATTAAAGCAGTATTTACATAAAAGCACCAGGCCAAGATGGTTTCATAGGGGAATTCTACAAAAGCTTTAGAGACTAGATAATACTAATATGGTTAATACTGATATGAATACTAATCTTGAATTGTTTTAGAAAACAAAGGAAAAGTTCTGACTTTTTATGAACCCAATAAAACATTGATGTCTAAATCTGATAAAGATTTCACATACTTGCAAATGAAAACAGCCAAAGATCAATCTCATGAAATATTCATGAAAAATGATCCTGTAGGGTTTGGGTTTTTTTATACCTTGCTGATTGAGTTCACTAAACTTTTTGAAATATATCCACATCCATTTTATCCTTTAAAAATTATTCTCTAACAAGTTTGGAGGTCACCCACAGAGATGCCAAACAGATTCACCTAACAGACACAGATAAACTACATTACCAGAAAAATGAACGTTATGGGCTGCTTAGAGCACAGAACATCTTTCTGGACTCTCAGAGTGAACGAATCTCAAGTGACAATAGAAGTTTTAACTATTAACTGAATGTTTTCCTCCTGCTGTGAACATGTTCTGATTTTGTTTCTGATTTTCACATAATCAACAAGTTATTCTCCATTAGAGACAGCAATGATTGGGAAGTTATTCTATGGTCTTCCACAAGGGTCGGCAAACTACTTTTGTAAAAGACCAGATGGTAAATATTTGAGGTTTGAGAGTCATACAGTCTCTGATGCAACTATTCAAATCCACTATTGTAGTATAAAAACTATAGGCTTAACATAAATGAATAAGCATGACTGGATCCCATTATCCATTTAGTGCCTATTAACTTTATAATACATAAAGTTAATAGGCACTAAAATTTTAATTTATTAGAATTTTCATGTTCAATAAATATCATTATGATTTTTTCAACCATTTAACAATGTAAAATCTATTTTTTGTGATCCATTCAAAAATAGGCCATAGACTGGTTTGCCAGCCTCTTGTCTAATGGTTTGGTGATTAGTGTTGAATGATGGGAGACATCTGTTCTTGTTAGATGGGAGAAAAGAGAATCTAGTTTACTGGTCTTGTTGATTATTTTTTCTATTTTAAGTTTAAAATGATTTTAAAATTCTGTATTAATTAGGAAGAACTATATGTTTTTATATCTGTGTTTGCTTTTGACCTATGGCTAATTGTAAAACAATATGCTTTCTATCTGTCCATTTGTCTGTATGTCTATTTAACAATGCTTTTACATTGCACCATTCCACTTCTGGAAGCTTTCACTGAATTATATCATCTGTCTCTCAAATTAGCATAATTGGTGGGATTGTTTATAGAGATAAATAAGCAGTTTTATAAATATTTATAAATTTCCTAGAAAATAAGGGAATTAAACTGTTAACATTTTAAATGAGTTAGACTTTTTAAAAGTCTTTTTATAAAAATTGCTAGCATGAAAACAGTTTGGCAAATGAGACTAATTTAAAATTTTTAATTTAAAAATAAAGTCTTCTCCCTGATTTATCAGTGTTAAGTATTACACAAAAATACATTTTGTTTTACTTGTTTTTTTATCACATACAGAATGGTCATCTGAAAATTCCAGACTCATACATACAGACTTATGGATCAAATAATCTGACAACATGCCTACATAATATTAAAAAATAAAAATGTATGTTTATATTTAAATCAAATCATCATGCTAAAGAGTTTTTATATCAATAGTAATTTATAATGTGTCAGTTTATATATAATCTTTAAAACCTTGGACTCAAATGTTAAATTGAGCAAATTAATAGGTAATTTTGGATATGTAGATATTTTCTAAATGAGATAAAAGCTGAAACATTAATTAAAGACTTATTTATTTTTACATATATTTTCTTCTTATTTTTATATGCTACAGAAAGTATAAAAAATAAGTATATATCTTTGAGGCCTACATTTATTGTCCTTGAGTTATAATATCTGAATCTAAAAAGCTAAAAAATATGTTATAGTCACACTCTCTTTTAATGACCTTGTCTCCTTGTGTTTCCAGATAATGCCTTCATCTCAAACAAGCATCAACGAATGATGTCCCACAGGCCCTGTTGGCCAGCCCTCAGTTTTTGTAAATACAGTTTTACTGGGACCCAGCAAAACCCATTCATTTATGCCCTGGCCATGGATGTTTCTGTGCTATATATAACAACAGAGTTGGGTAGTTGCAACAGAGACTGTATGGCCTGGAAATCCTAAAACATTTACTCCTTTGCTACTTATAGAAAAAGTTTGACAACTCTGACCTAAAATAGCAAAGGTTATTCTTTTCCTTCCATGTAATCCACATAGAGGGTGAAGATTCTGTATCTTACAAGAAGCATTTTCGGTACTTTGTGTTATCTTTCTCATGTCCATGACTATTAACAAAAAAGAAAGTTTCCTTCTTAGAGAAAGAGCTAAGATTCCTTACAACAGTACTCCTCTCTTCTATATTTAATTTGAGATGTTGTATTGTCATTTTGATTAAATAGATAAAAGTGCTGCTCTTCAAGCACTCATGATCCGGTATATCTTAATCGATCACTCATATACCTTATGATGCGCTACACTTGCTTTCCCAAGATTGGACTTAAGTTTAGACCATATTTCCTAATTAAACCCACAATCTAAGGGCTACACAGAAGAATTGTTAAACCAGAAGAGACACTCGCCTTCTTTAGGTTACATTTGCATACTTTACAAGAAAGCCCAAGAGCTTTTTCAATGCTCTCTCTGAACATTATGGTTTACCCTCAGTGGAAAGACTGATCAAAGGCTTTATGAAATAGACATTTTTCATACCCAATGAGAGGCATCTTCTCTGTTCTGTTCATAGTTGCAGTTATAAATGAGCCATGATCATTAAGTGTGTATCATCTACAGATAGCTTTTGATATTCTTCAATGACTGCCTGCATGTTCTGCTGTGAATTACGGACCCGATTTACTCATCAAAAATGGCAGTCTGAGAGCCTAATGGAAAGGACTGTACAAGATGCTTTAAACAATTGACACTTCAAAGAATAGACTCTCGGGTGCAAGCTCCTGAACTGACATTTCTTAGATAACATTCAGACCATACCATTCAACTGAGTCAGGATTTCCAGAGTTCTTCAGTCCAGGGGTTTAGTCATGAAGTCAGACTGCTGACTCAAATCCAGCAGACAGGAATTCTTCATAGTACTCATTAAAGAGATTAGAAAAATATCATTTGTTTATAATATTGTTAATGCTGTTTTAGTGCTTTATTTTTATGATTTTATGAAGAAATCCTTTCTCTTCTTAAACAATCTCTGAATTAATTAAATGGACTGCTTTTGTAAACTAAAATGAAATGTTTTAAAGTGATTATCTGCTCCTTGGTAAACCCCCAGTATTCAGAAGAGATACTGGGTATCTTTTTTTTTTTCTATGGCAATAGGGACATTTGCATAGGTTTAAGTAGAATCTGTCTTTTTTAAAATTAGGATAGAATTGAGCAAACTGTTTATATAACCAAATACCTTATCTTCAGTGGCATATTTGATACTGATTCTCATTTAGTCAGTTATGACAGTCCACTGACCTCCCAAGAATACTGGCAAATACCTAACTAATGGATTCCCATCTTATAGGTAATTACACTATTTTTAAAAAGCAAACAAATGATTCATACAAAATTAATATGAGCTCCATATAAATGGGAGGCAGAGAGACACAGCGAAAGGGGACTCTTAGGAGGTTCCAATTGTTTCTTCAATTGGGTGGTATATACATGGGTATCCATTTATCTTGTGGCTATAGTTAACACACATTTATATCATGTACATATTCATGTATGTTTTGCATTTTCACTAAGTCTAGTGGAGTTTCTTTGTCACCATGAAGAGTACCATAAATATCACAGCTGCCAGTAAGGAATGACCAAAGTTAGTCATGACCTCACACTATTAGTGGGAAATAAACTCCATGAGGACTTTGCTGTAAGGACTTGTAAGGAATTGATTCAATAACTGCTAACAGTTTAATGAATATATTCTCTGAACAAAATGAGGGTATTCTTGTAGTCCAGTCATCTCCACCTAACTTTTTCTCCACCTAACACTTTTTAGTATATTAAATATGTCTTTTGTTAAAGACACTGTATATGATTTTATGTTTCTTCAAACTACTTTCTAGAAAGAAAGGAATAAAGTAGCTAACAAAGTAATATAATGATCTGAATTATGATTGAAGCAATGAACTCCAGTTCTCATGACAGTGACCATATTTACTTACAATCAATTCACATAAAAATGAGTCATATTCATAAAAAACTGAAAGAAACAAGAAAACTCCCAAAGATGCATCATGTTGTTAGTCCAAATAAGTTGATATATATTATAAATAAAATCTTAATAACATAGTGTCAAAGTGAATGGTCAAGATGAGTTACATAGCACAGTGGCTAACTGAGCAAAATCTTAGGTCTAAGTTATCTGCGTCCAATGACCCCTGAAAAGGGCTTATTTTTGTGGTTTGAATATGAAAAGTTCAGAGATCCTAATCATTCTACCTGGAAATTAAAATTATAAAGTGCTAGATTAATGAATGTTTCCAGTTGGCTCTTACATGCAAAATAGTAGAAGTGTAGATGTTTGGACAAAAGTGATTAGAATGTTTTAGACATTTTCGATACTGAGATTGAAAAACTCAAACATCGTGTGGTCTAATTTACAAATGTAGTACTAATCTACTAATCTTTATTAAAGCACAAAATGCAGCTAAATAAATTACATAATGTTACTAATTATAAGAATATAAAATTTTTTCACAAGTGTAGAATCTTAAAAATAAAACAGCATTTTGATGCATTGACCTTGTTTCCCTTGAAATACACACTTTTAAATTGTTATGTGTTCTACCTGCATAAGATTTGTAAACAGTATAATGTGGGGATATTGTATGGCAAGTTTTACTTTCTCGTACAATATGAGACACTCCAGCCACACTGACTCCTTGTACATTCAGGGCCTCCAGACTTGCAGCTGTCTCTGTTTTCAGTGTTCTAGATCTTCACGGGGCTCACTCCTTCCTTCCATCATCTCTGCTCACATGTCACCCAGACACTCTACCTAAGTCAGGCCCTCTTCTATCTCTCCTTCACCCTGTTTACTTTTTAAAGTACTTGTTTACTGTTAATCATTGTTTAAAATGTAATCTGTGAAAGCAGGAATTGGTTTGTTTAATGCTGTATCTCCAGTAGCTAGAGCAATGTCTGACCCATAAAAGGTGCTCGATAATGCTATTTGAACAAACAGTGAACAAATAAGTAAATGAGTCACCTAGCACACCCTTAGTCTAGTATCATTACCTGAGATGTGGCAGAGCACAGCGGTTGTGAGTTCAGTCTCTAGAGTCACACTGCCTTGGTTTAAGCTCTACCCTACCACTTACTAACAATGACTTCAGGCAAACTGTCTACATAGTTTCCTCTCAATTACTTCACCTGTAAATTAGGAATTACAGTAACAGTGTCTACCTAAAATTTTGGGGGGTATTTTTTGAGGGCTGAATGAGTTAGATATAAAGTACACAAGGAGCACAGTTCCAGTATTTTCAATTTTCTGTTTCCATTGCTTGGCCCAATACCCTCCCAACACATGCTTCCTCTCCAGCTTATTTCCAATTACACTCTAACATGATTGCAACAAAACCAGTCAGTGTGATATTCTTCACATAGAAGGTGACTACTAGGATATATAGTAACTTTGCATGAATCAGAAAAGGTGGCTTTTCTGGGTGAGAGAATTAGGAAAAGGCACCCCTTCTTCTAAGTTGATGAGACCCCACCATAGAGTCCAGGAAGGATTTTGGTTTCCATTGCTTCAAGCAAGTGCCTGTAAGCTAGATAAAAATTATACAGCTTTACCCTGCCCTTGTGGTTCACCTGCCCTGCGAATTTTGGCTCTTTTATATTTCCCAAAAGGTGATCATCAGCTAATTCAATGCAAGCTTGAGCAACTGCATCAGTCAATGTAAACAAGAGCAAACAATACCCAAATCTCAATGGCTTAGGAAAATAGAACATGTATTTCCCTTCAACCACATATTCATCCCAGGTTAGCAGAGAGACTTTGCTTAACTTCGTTTTCAGTGCCTAGAATGAATAAGCAGCATCACAAAATCAGACAGAAGAGAGACCTCTAAGATCTCAGAGCAGCATTAAATGCTCTGAAATGGACATAGCACATATCACATCCTCTCCCAACCCACTGGTCAGAATGAGTAACATGATTCCATTCAATCACAAAGAAGGAAGAAATTACAGTCCCACCATGGGCCAAAATTATTTGGCAAACATCACTAATAACTACCATAGAGACTACATCTATGTGAAAGCCTGCTCTTCCCTAGGACTTCATGACTGTCATAGAATATAAGAGCAATATTCAATCATTTCCCTGAGCTTTATTCCCCATTTGTCCCAAACTAGACTTTGTGTGTTACATGCCATTGAACTGAATCTGACTCTTGCAGACTCTGTGAATGACTGATGTCCACAATGTCCGGTGTTCAACAGCCCGCTCAGATACTGTAGACTCATGTCTACCACCCCTTTAATGGAGTCAATCCATCTGACATTTGATCTTCTCTTCCTGTTGCCTTTTATTTTTTTCTAAGACTTGTTGTCTTTTCCAGAGATCCCTGCCTTCTCATGATATACCCAAAGTAGGACAGCTACGGTTTTGTTACCTTTGCCTTAATAATGTTTCAGGTTTAATTTGTTCTAGGACCCACTTGTTCTTTTTGGTGATCTAGAGTATCCATAGAGCTCCCCTCCAACATCATATTTCAAACGAAATGAACTAGGCTTTACATTTATTGAAAATTGTAATTCAACTTTCATAGGTACTCTCACAGAGACCATATTGTCTTATGCACAGAAAACAATAACAATATAACAATTTTATATATGTATATGGCAGTGACTTCACTTTCCAGCCTTACCTTTGATAGTAAGTGTGTTACTCAAGGTTCTCCAGAACAGAAACAATAGGATATATACAGGTATACACAAGAGACTTATCATAGGAATTGGCTCACATGATTATGGAAGCAGAGAGGTCCACAGTCTTCTGTCTTCAAGCTGGATAACCAAGAAAGTGGTGGTGCAATTTAGTCTAAGTCCAAAGAGCCAAGAATCAGAGGGCTGATGTGATGCAGATACCAGCCCACAGTGTCCACATCATTATGGATGAAAGAGACATTCACACAGACTACTGAGTCCGGTGGAGGAAAAGGGACAGCATGGCTTTTCTCTCAAGGGGAGCAAAAGCCTCAGTCATTGTTCCAGTGAGCTTTTATTGTCTTACCAAGCACATTACAAGAAGGTCCTCATTAACTATGCACAGGCTCACTTTAGGTGGTTAACTTTTACAGAAAACAAAGGAACCACAAAGGAACCAATGCTGCTAATCACATCACAGAAGAGGGATATTTGCAAATGAAAAGGCAAAAGTAGTTGAACCGGTCACACTCATCCTTGAAAGGTTTAGGAAGTTGCTTTGCAGTAAATGTCCTCAATTCAGGGTGAGGAAGTTTTAGCAAAAAGCAAGATTTATAACGGCCTAGGTACATTGCAGGCCTGATTCCCCACAGGAGAACCTATTCATGGGCGTGGGTCCTGTGCATCTCCAGTGGGAGCTGGACCCACACCAAGCAGAACGGTCTACTATACTGAAGGTGTAAGTCCTAGCCCATATCTGAAGGCCTGAGAGTCAGGAATGTCGATGTCTTCAGCCAGAAGATTGCTGTCCCAGTTCTAGCAAAAAGAGAAAATTTTCCCTTCCTCCACCTTTGTGTATATTTCAGCCCTCATACTAATAGCTGTTCACACAGCAGTATCTTCCCCTGCTTTATTCTCTGACTATGCAATTACCATTTAAAAACAACCGTTTTGCCCTGGATGCTGTGGTTCAGTGGATTGAGCACCAGCCTGCTAACTGAATGGTCACCAGTTTGATTCCCAGTCAGGACACATACCTGGGTTGTGAGCCAGTTCCCCGGTGAGGGGCTGATGAGAGGCAACCACACCCTAATGTTTCTTTCCTTCTCTTTCTCCCTCACTTCTCCTCTGTCTAAAAATAAGTAAATAAAATCTTAAAAGAAAAACTATTTAATATCAGGTTATAGGTCATCCCTACATTTGCTTCCCTTTAAAGTAAGTTGTCTAGCCCTGGTTGGTGTGACTCAGTGGACTAAGTGCTGGCTTGTGAACCGAAAGGTCACCAGTTCAATACCCAGCCAAGGCACATGCCCAGGTTGTGGGCCATGTTCCCCATGGGAAGCCTACGAGAGACAACCAACAGATGTTTCTTTCTCCCACATTTCCCTTCTGTTTAACAGATAAATAAAATATTTAAAGAAAATAAAAATTTAAAGCTATCTTCATTATTATCCATTCCTCTACTTGAAGCCATGCCAATCAGGATTTTACTCCTACCACTCCAGCAAGACACCTCTTGTCAAAGTCATAAATGTCACCCACATTGCTAAATACAACACACACCACTCAGTTCTTATTTTAATTGTTCTTCTGTAGTGCTCATACTATTGATCACTTTTTATTTCTTAAACCATTTCTTCACTTTCATGAAAACACTTTCTTGGTTCTCTTTGAAACATCTACTCTTTTGCATTTTCATGGCATAGAATTACTATATGATCAAGCAATTTTATTTCTTGATATATACTTAAAAGAATTGAAAGCAAAACTCAAACAACTATTTGTACACCCAGGTTCATATCAACAGTATTCATGATAACCAAAAGGTGGAGCAACCTAAGTATCCAGTGATAGATAAATGGATAAAAAAATGTGGTATGTACATATAATGGAATATTTTTTAGTTTTAAAAAGAAAGAGCATTCTGACACATGCTATGAAGTGGGTGAACCTTGAGGACATTATGCTAAGTGAAATAAGCCAGTCACAGAAAGATAGTTATTATATGATTCCACTTACATTAGGTATTTAGAGCAGTTTAATTCACAGGGACGAGAACTAGAAGAGTGGTTGCCAGGGGCTGGAGAAGGAGAAAGAATAAGGAATTAATGTTGAATAGGTACAGAGTTTCTGTTGAGGAGGATGAAAACCTTCTGGAGATGGATGGTGATAATCATTTCACGACGGCATGAACGGAGTTAATGCCACAGAAAATGGACTTAAAATAGATAAAATGATACAGTTTATGTTAGTACATTTGCCACAATAAAAAAAAAAGAATGTGTTATATTTTGAATATATTTTAAGCTAGAGCTCCAAATCTGAAGGATTTTATGTGGGTATGAAAAAAAAGAGAGATTTGGGGTTTGGACCAATAAAATAAAGACTTAGGAGCTGGAAATCTAGGGAGAAAAATCAGAAGTTTGATTATGAGATTGTGATGCTGAAGTGAAACAGGCAACTAGATTATCACAACTGACTGAATACTAACTGATTTTTCCACTTTTACTCTTGCTTTAAAATCTAATCTCAACATTTAAGTGTAAGTGTTTCATCTTCACTGAAAATCTCTGCTAGAGTCCCCCCTCAGGGTAAAATGCAAAGTTTTTGCTTTGGGCTGCAGGGCTCCACCTGACCTGTCTCACTGAGAGATCTCTGACTTCACATAACTTGCTGCACTATGGTTGCACTTGACCTCCTCACTCGTTCCAGATTACCCCAGCTATACCCTCACCTTGGGTCTTTCACATTTACTGTTCTCTCTGCCTGGAAGTCTCCCCACCTCTCCCAGGTATTGACATGTGTGTGCTTCCTTCTGATCTTTCTGTTCAAATAGCATCTTATTAGTGAGGCCTTCCCTGACCCAATATAAAATAGTAATCTTTCCTTTTGTTTGGCCCCTTGCCTGCTTTATTTTTCTCTCTATTACTCATTACCAGGGGCATTCATTTACTTGCATGCTTATTTGTTTACTGTCTGTTGTTTCATTCATAGAGTGTAAACTCCATAATGACAGGGATATTACTTGATTTTATGCATCTCCAATGCATAAAAGAGTATCACATTGCTATATGATAGTTTCTCTATATAGTTATGCAATGAACGAATGAATGAATGAGCCTTTCCTGACTACTCTAAAGATACAGTTCAGAGCTAATTGCTTAATTTGTAGTAAAGCAAGAACTGGATGGCCTTGCTTGCCTCTCCACTGTTTTCTTTAAATATTTACTCTATAGTTCTAAATAGATTGCATTATTCTTGCCTGTGGAAATAGGATTCTTCCACAGAGTCTGCAGAAAAGCATTTCTGGGACCCATGCATAAGAGGATGTGAGCAATTGTGGCAAGATTTATTGGAGTGAAAACCAAGTAATGCCCTGGGTGCCTGATGTCTCATCCACCACCAGGTTGCTTAGCCGTCTGGCTAGGAAAGAAATCCTACACCTGGCGAGCACAATTTTTATTTGCAATGTTTTGTTGTTGTTGTTGTTGTTGTTGAAGAAACTGAGTTAGTTTCCTATAGAATTCCTCACCTTCTGAATTTCAGTGATTACACCCTTATGGTGAGCTTTAAAATGTTTCTATATCTTCTGTCCTCTGTATTTCCCACAAATTTATTGAATCTCAAAACTTTATTAGATTCAGACCTGTTTTTGTTCTTGTTTTTGCAACACCACTTCAAAGGTGGTGAAGTGTCTTTCATTGGCCAGCACTTCTTGTGTTCTTTTTGTCCGTGCTTAGTTCCTTGCCCATTTTTCTTTATCATAAGTATATTCTTTTCTACCAATATTTTAATGTTTTTACTATATAGTCATGTATCCAGCCATGAATAACTTATTTTATATTGATATAATAGCATATTTATGTTACAATACATGATACCATATTTTATGTCTGATTTTGAAATTTATTTTTCACCTCACCTTGGGAGGGAATTTCAGGGGAATTTCAGGGGGAAAGGGGAAGGGTTTACAGGAACAAGTATAAAGGACACATGGATAAAAAACTAGGGGTAGATAGAAATGAGAGGGAGGAGGGGAGGGCTGGGTGGGTGGGCTGGGATGGGAGTAAAAGCTAGAAAATTGTACTGCAACAACAATTACAATAAAATTTAAAAAAATAAAATAAACTTTTATTTATTTAATACATTTTAGTAGGTGTATAAGATCCCATAATAAAAATATGCCATGATATATTTGTTTCTAGTTTAACACTGTAGTATCCTGTGTGCACATGTGCACACCTAGACACAGAATTGCTTAGTCCTACAGCAGGCACGTTTTACTTTATCATGTCTCACCAAAGTGTGTCCCAAAGCACTGATACAAATTTACACTTCCACCAGCAACATTCTTCCAAATCTATACCAGTACTTGGCATCATCAGACTTGAAATTTTTGCCAATCCCCTATTTATGAAATGTTTTATCATTTTTGTTTTCCTTTACATTTTCCAACTAAGGAAATTAAGTGCCTTAATACGTTTACTGGCAGTTCAAGTTTCTTCTTCCATGAGTGTCCTGCTCATATTGTTTACTCAATTTTTGTTTATTGATTTTAAAGGATATTTTTAATTAATTTATAGTACTGCTTTATTCTGCAAAATAATCTCAGGGAACTATTGCATTGACAATGTCTTCTAGATTTTAATTTGTCTTCTCACCGCATTGCTTTTTGTCAAAGCAGGTTATTTCTCCCTTAAAATTTGTACTTTTGTAGTTTGTTTGAAAAACACCTCTCCTAAACTCATATAAATAGTTTCATGTACTTTTCTTTAAGATTTTAGATCCTTTTATTGAAATTTCAGTCTTTAGTCAATTTTACTTTTTTTCCAATGGTGTGACATATAAATCTTCTTTTAATTTTTTAAATATAGATAAACAAATCATCCCTAAACTAATCATTGGACAGTCTTTCCTTTCTCCCACTGAAGCACAGTGCCATCTTTGTGGTTTGCCAATGTGCCAGATAATGGGCAGGTGATGTCTGAGAACGATGTTCTCGTCCATTCAGGTAATTGTCCATCTTTACATGCAGGCACTATTTATGATTTGAGATGAGGAGTTCACAAAGAAAGAATGTTTTTAACCAAGAAAAGACAAACATTAATGATTCTTTTAAAACAGATTTCTCTATTTGCAATCATCTACCAATAAACTCTTCCAGCTCTAAGAGATTATTTCATCCATTTGTATATCCTGGTGCTCTTGCCAAAATCCTGGAATTGCCGCAGGCAAACATATTGTATTCTCCCTCTCTCTTGGACACATTCCCCTCCTCACATTACCTCCCCTCCCCCTGCTCTGGGCCTAGCCAGGACCCCTTACATATTCATGACTCATATGAGCCCTACACATGTCACAGTTCACCAACTTCCTGGGATTGTTCACTTGGTTTTCTTCTCTCATGAACATTTTTTTTTCTGTTGCCTGTGAACTCTGAAATACGTGTCATGACTGAAGAAATGATGAACATAATATCTGATAAACATTAAACATTTCTGTTTCAAAATTATACATTAGGCAAAAAGTGAAGGCAAATGTACCTATATAATTTAAATGCAAAGAAATCTAACAGTAATGAAAGTTACTATAAATATTTTCTTTTTACTTCGTTTTGGATTATCTATTTGACCTCTTTTCTAGTCTCTGACATATTTTTGGCCAACTTAGTGCTAACATGTCATCAATCAAGACAGAAACAGCAAGGAAATACGATTGTAGGGGAAAAAAATTAAAGGCTTTAAAATATTATTGACTGAGAAATGTAGAAAATATCATTTAAAAGCCTTTTAAATTACCATTCCTTCCATTGCTGCTAAATTTCCCTTTGTCTCCTCTCATGCAGCTGGTCTGAATGATGACAGAGTGGCTTGTGATTATGTGGGTGACATTAGGCGCCAGCTGAAATGGACACTGAAAAGGAAAAATCCGGCATCCTGCATTTATAATTCTTGCTATATTTGGCTCTGCACCACCTTTACAAATATGCAGTCCCCTCCCCCCCTCTTTTTTTCCTGTAAAACCCATTGCCAATGAGTGCTGCTATGGCAACAAAAGTGAGTTGGAGCGGGGGTAGGCTGGGGGTCTTGGCTATAAAAAGGGTTTTTACAACATCATGGTAACTGGGGAGTCTAGGGGCAGACTCACAGACAATCATATACTGTGAAACATCCTGTCTAGAAGCAAACGCTTCCACCAAATTTATTTACCTGTGCTATGGAATCACTTGCTGCAGGATTCTGATGGCTCTTATTGCTAGGATGGTTTTCATTTTCAATTATTGTATGGTTCATTCAAATCACACAGGTACAGTTCCAACAGTTATGAGAAGCTTCCTAAAATAGACTTTTAGAAACTGAGCACAGCTGTCAAAATAATGTTATCGTCTTCAAGAATCTGTTTTGAAGATAGTTATTCCAAAGAAATTTAAAAGTTATATTCCTATATTAGCACACTAAGTAGTTCATACCAGTTTAGTAAATCAAATATTCCATACTGCTAGCTTAATAAGATGGGGAGTCATGCATGAAATGACTGCCAGGTTAATGACATAGGGAGTCATACATGGCACGTATTTGCATATAATAGCACAGAATGTTCTCCTAAATCCTTTAAATTACTCATCAATTCTTAAACAGGCATTTAACTAAATCCTCATTCAAAATCAGGAGGAAAGTTAAAAAAAAACACCTACATATTGGAAGTGATTAGGTTGGAGCTAAACAAAACCTAAAGGATTATTTTTCGTTGGAAATTCTAGCCTTGGGGAAAGCGTTATGAATCTGCATAAAGAACCAAGCACATATCTTGGGCCAGGGTTGGACACACACCAGCATCAAGGCTGTTTCTCAGCATTGCCTCTATCATATGCACAGTGAACACATACCAAAAGTTCCACCGTTAACCTCAGAAATAAAGATGTATGCCTAAAGCACTGCAGCAAGTATATAGATTAAATCTAGAATTGTTCATTGTTTAGTGTTTAATGGGCCCAATTCTGAATAAAATGAACAGGTATTCTTTCACTCGACTACAGGTACATTCAAGGCATTAAGAAATATTTTTACTCTCAAATCGCTTTTTTTTTTTACTGATTCTGTAAACTTCTACACAAAATGAGCAGACTGCTCGCAATCAGAGCAGTTATAAACCCCAGCTGTTACTCAGAGAAAATCAGAAAATACCCATATCACAAAGAGGCAATTTTCCCTATTTGAAAGTGATGGTCTACATCAATTTTCATTTTTTGAAGATTTTTTAAATTTATTTTTACAGAGATGGGAAGGGAAGGAGAAAGGGAGAAAGAAACATCAGTGTGTGGTTGCCTGTTGAGTGTCCCCCATGAGGACCTGGCCTGCAACTCAGGTATGTGCCCTGACTGGGAATCCAAATGGCAACCTTTTGGTTCACAGTCCTGTGCTCAATCCACTGAGCTACACCAGCCAGGGTGGTCTACAATAATTTTCAAGAAAAACCATTGCAAATGAGATACATGTGTATCTTTAAAACCTAAGCCCATCCAATAAAAAAGAAAAAAAATGCAAAGATATAGGCAACTGGTCTCTTCTTCTTACTGTGTCTAATAAGAATGGTGACTAATTGTTGAGCATGAGCTCTACTCTACACCCAGTGCATCGAGTGAGTTGTTCTATAGCCCTTCCATTTTTCTATTTTACAGATGGGAAAACTGAGGCTCAAAGCATTTGACTAACTTGCTTAAGAGAGAGGCTGAAACCAGGATTTGAACACTTGGTCTTAATTTAAATCCCATTCCCTTTTCACTAAACACACTATCTCTTCAAGATATATTTATTAAGAGAGAATATAGTATGTCATGAGAGAATAAGAAAAATAGGCTCAAGGAATTTTCTATAATATTCTTGATTTGCTAAGTTTCTTACATTGCCATCCCTCATATTATGTGCCAATACAGAAGAGAGATGAGTCCTAACAACTATCGCTACTTATGGTATAACTACTCTTTTTGGGACTTTGGGCTGCTTTTAACTGATTGATTATATGGTAAATTGTCAATAGGACCTTTTTTTGCTAACTAATATCTTGAAGCAATTCTAAAGTACACTTCCAGAAAAAATTAAGCAAAAGCCCACTCATGGATAATAGAGGCAGAAACTGTCTATGTGAATATTTACATATGATCAGAGGGTTGACATAAACTCCATGAAGCAATGCTTTGCTCCAAGTACCACACATCCTTAAGTGTTCACTATGTCCAATTGGAAAATGAGCTCCTTCCCAAGAAAATGGGTAGCTTTGCTATCAGGTAACATACTAACCATAGCTATAGCATGAGTGTGTCTCTGACTAAGGTGGGTTTGGCAGATCAGCTGCTGAAATACTGATTCACAACACTTAACATTCTCTACAAATATAATTGTGAAAAAAGTTTTAAGATGCAAAATATAGTTGCACAAAAAGTATACAGAGCATGTTGGTTTTTTTTACTTGACTCGTACGTTGTACACAAAGAAATAAATGCATTTAAAATGAAAAAAAAAAAGACAGAAATCTAATTTGGAGTCAAATTAAGAAGAAAAAATTAATGAAGCATTTTTTGGGGGATCTTTCAGAGTTCATGTCTAATTGGGAGTACAAACTCTCTCAAACAGTTAATCTTCTAGATTCTACAATATGGAGACACTGGAGCACAGAAAGATACATTTAGCCCAGGTGGAGGTATGTTGTAGGGAGGTCATGGAAGGTTTCCCAGGTGACATCTAAGTTGAAAATGACAAGATAAAGGACTTATGTACGTGTAGGAGGAAAGCGCAAAATGTGTCAGTCACAGACTTTGGAGTGAAAGCCAGGAAAGCACAAGAATTCCATGCAGACCAGGGATGCTTGTTTGGGCAATGGTTGTGTCAAGACCCAGGCAGTGTTCACCTCTAGAAAACTCTATCATGGCATAAATGTTGAAACTCAGTACTTTGTTTTTTGAATATAATTACAACAGGTATGTTTTCTGAATTAAAAAAAGATAAATTAGCTGACGATATTGACATTGTATAATAGTGTGAACTGTTGAAGTCTTATTTTCTCAAAGAATTTGAATTACCTTATAACTGTCAAAATAAAGTAAATTTAAACTGAAGTAGTTAACAAATTATCCATAATTTCTGTTCCTTGTATAATCTAGAGATACTAGTTTCCTGTTAGTGTAATTTTAATTTTCTTCTAAGCTGCAAGTACACAAAATTAGATTACTTATGATTCTCAATTCAAGGAACATGTTCATATATGTTTCATTTCCTTTCTTTTACTCATTTATTTATTTTTTAGTAATGTAATAACTATCTGAAAATCTAACAACCCCAAAATGAAAGCTGTGACGTGGATGATCTACATCATATTTTAAACTACCCTTTATAACCAGCCTTTTACCTCAAACCAGGTAATAATCATCCTAAATGCTATTCATTATTTTTATATAATAAAATTAATGTATAAATTGAGCATCATTATTAATCTAGAATGACAGTTCTAAATAGGAATACCTGGTAACTCTTTTAACTCATTAGATAATTTATTATACTGTATTTTATTATAATACACATTTTGGCCCTTGTCAATCACTTTAAATTTGCAGCCAATCAGACATCAGTACACAATCTTGTCAGCTAATTTCAGTGCCTATACAATTTTTTTTTCATTAATGCCTCTTCTACTCAGATAAGCTAGAGTTTGTTTCTGTTGTTTGCAAATAAGAGCTCTACCTAGTGCAATTTTCAAAACTATAAAAAAGTGAGAGAAATAAAACCTTACAAATCTAAAAGAAGATATAAAAAATGAAAAAGGAACAAAGATAGGAAGCAAAATCAGAAAACACAAATAGGGAGATCCAAGATGGCAGAGGAGTAAGTGGAAGCTACACTGACTTCCTCTCAGGACCATTTTGGAATTACAACTAAACTGTAGAGAAATCATCCCGAATAACCAATCTAACACTAGCTGGAGAGAAGCTTTATGATCAAGGAGACAGAAGAAACAACTTTGCCACAGTGAAACTAATAGAGAGTGCAGAGAAGGCATGAGAGTTATGGCTGGGCTCTCATGGGTGGGAGCTGAAGTTCCAGAGGAATATTTCAGTGGCCAAGGGGTGCCCCTTGAGAAGTTTGGGATCTAAATTTCAAGCTGGGCTCCCCAGCCTATAGCACCAGAGCCAGAAAAGAACCCAGATAATACCCAGCTGTGAAAAGCAGCAGTGTTTCTATCTGTCTAGGAGAGACAGCTGGAGACACAGAAAGCCTCTTAAAGGGCCAATGCACAAAATTTTGTTTCTAGCTACTTACCCTGGGCTCTGGCAGAGGGAAGACAGAGTGAACTAGAAACTCTTGAGGACAGTCTAAGGCTGATGGCTCTCGGGAGAGAACTGAAGGAACAGCTGCCAGTACTCCTATGTTGAGTTGCTCCCCATAATGCGGAGGCAATCTTTTTCAGGCATGTTACCAGTCTCCAAGTGACATCAGCCTGAGTGGAGTCAATAGCGCCACCTGCAGGAATTACTCTGCCTCACCCTATGCTGCTTAAGCTGTTCTGGTGATAATACCTTAAGGCTATATCATTAATTGGTTTAACAATTTAGGTGGAAAAAAGAAAGCAACCAAAATGTGAAGACAAAAAAACAGACCCCAAATGAATGAACAAGAGAATTCTCCAGAAGAAAAACTAAATAAAATGGAGGCAAGCAATTTATCAGACAGAGTTCAGAATAATGATTATAAGGATATTCAACAACATGAAAAAAGACATAGAACCCATAGAAAAGGATGAGTCTGAAATAAAAAAATGCAATATCTGAAATAAATAATACACTGGAAGGAATAAACAATAGGATAGATGAAGCAGAGGACTGAATCAGTGATTTGGAAGAAATAGTAGGGGAAAAAAACACCCTGGCAGAGAATCAAAAAGAAAAAGAAATTAAAAAATGAGAAGAACTTGAGAAACATTTAACACAACATGAAGCATAACAACATCCACATCATGGGAATACCAAAATGAGAAGAGAGCAAGCAAGGGATTGAGAACCTGTTTGAAGAAATAATGACCAAAAAGTTCCGTAATCTGGTGAAAGAAAAAGACACATAAGTCCATGAAGCTCATAGAGTCCCAAACAAGTGGGACACAAACAGGCTGACAACAAGACTTAAACATAATTAAAATGACAAGGCTTAAAGACAAGAAGAGAATCCAAAAAGCCACAAGAGAAAAGCAGAGATGTACCTACAAGGGAGCACCAATTAGACTGTCATCTGATTACTCAACAAAAACATTTCAGACAAGAAGGGAGTGACATGAAATATTCAAGGTAATGAAAAGCAAGGATCTATAACCAATGCTACTATACCGAGCAAGGCTATCATTTAAAATCAAAGGAGAAATAAGGAGCTTCCCAGACAAGAAAAACCTAAAGGAGTTTGTGAACACCAAACCAGTACTGCAACAAACATTAAAGGGCTTCTTTAAGAAGAAGAAGAAAAAGAGAAAGGAAAAAAAAAAAACAGAGAAAAATAGTCTAACAATAAAAGGGCACTAAATATGTATCTATTAATAATCATCTTAAATGCAAATAGCTTAAATGCTCCAACCAAGAGACATAGGGTAGCTGAATGGATAAGAAAACAAAACCCATAATATACTGCCTCCAAGAGACATATCTCAGATCAAAACATACACACAAGCTATTCAAAGAATATACAAAAGTAAAAGGTTGGAAAAAAGATATCTCATGCAAATGGAAAAGGAAAAAAAACGCTGGGATAGCAGTATTTGTATCTGACAAAATAGACTTTAACCAAGGCAAAGTAAAAGACAAAGAAAACACTACAAAATGATGAAGGGAGCAATCCAACAAGATGATATAACCCTAGTAAACGTTTACGCACCCAAGAGAGGAGCACCTAAATATGTGAAGCCAATCTTGATGGACAGAAGGGGAGAGATCAACAGAAATACAGTCATAGTTGGGGATTTTAACACCCTATTAACTTCAATGGATAGATCTTCCAAAAAAAAAAATCAACAATGAGGCCTTACATGACACACTAGATCAAATGTATATAATTAATATCTTCAGAGCATTTGACCACAAAGCAGCAGAATGTGCACACTTTTCAAGTGTAAGTGAAATGTTTTCTATGATAGACCATGTACTAGGACACAAAACAAGTCTCAAGAAATTTAAAAAGATTGAAATCATATCAAGCATCTTCTTTGATCACAATGTATAAAACTAGAAATCAATCACAAAAAGAACACTGCAAAACACACAAAGGCATGGAAGTTAAGTAACATGTTATTACACAGTGAATGGGTCAACAAGGACATCAATGAAGAAATCAAAAGGTACCTTGAAACAAATGAAAATGAAAACATAAAAATCCAAAATCTGTGGGACATTGAGAAAGTAATCTTTAGAGGGGAATTCATAGCATCACAGGCCTATCTCAGAAAACAAAAAAAAGCTCAAACAATCTGACTTCACACTTAAAGGAACTTGAAAAAGAACAACAAACAAAACTCAAAGTGAGTAGAAGGAAGGAAATAAAAAAGATCAGAGTAGAAATAAAGTTTAAAAAAAAGTGATACAAAAGATCAATGAATCCAAGAGTTTGATCTTTGTAAAAATAAACAAGATTGACAAACCTTTAACCAGACCCATCAAGAAAAAAAGAGAAAAGACCCAAATAAATAAAATCAGCAATGAAAGAAGAGAAGTAACTACTGACACCAAAGAAATACAAAGGATTGTAAGAAAATATTAAGAAAAACTATATGCCAACAAACTGGACAACCCGGATGAAATGGATAAATTCCTAGAAGCATACAATCTTCCAAAAATAAATCAGGAAGAATAAGAGAATCTGAATAGATAGATCATACCTGGTAAAACTGAAGTAGTAATCCAAAAACAAAAGCCATGGACCTGATGGCTTCACAGGCAAATTTTACCAAACATTCTAAGAAGAACTAATACCTCTACTTCTGAAACTATTTCATAAACTTCAAAAGGAGAAATTGCTCCCAAGAGCATTTTATGAAACCAGCATTATCCTAATTCAAAAACCAGATAAAGACACTGCAAAAAAAGAAAATTATAGCTCCATATCACTGATGACCATAGATGCTAAAATCCTCAATAAAATGTTAGTAAACTGAATACAGCAATGCATCAAAAATATCATATACCATGATCAAGTGGGATTTATTCCAGGAATGCAAGGTTGCTAAACATTCTCGAGCCAATAAATATGATCCACCATATAAACAAAATGAAGGATGAAAACCACTTAATCACATCAACAGATACAGAAAAGGCATTTGATAAATGCAGCACTCTTTTATGATCAAAACTCTCAGCAAAATGGGGATAGTGGACCTTATTTTTAAAAAATGACCTTAATAGATACTTCTCCAATAGGATGTATGCATGTCTAATTGGCATATGAAAAGATACTCAACCTCACTAATCATCAGAGAAATACAAATTAAAACCGCAATGAGATATTACCTCTCACCTGTTAGGATGGCTATCATTAATAAAGCAACAAACAGTGCTGGCGAGGATGTGGAGAAAGGGAAATCAATACTTTTGTCTTGCTTGTGGGAATGCAGATTGTTGCAGCCACTGTGAAAAGCAGTGTACAGATACCTCAAAAAATTAAAAATGAATCTGCCTTTTGACCCAGCGGTCCCACTCCCGGGAATATATCCAAAGAAACCCAAAACACTAATTTGAAAGAACGTAAGCACTCCTATGTTCATTGCTGTGTTATATACAATCATCAAGATATGGAAGCAGCCCAGCTGCACATCAGTAGATGAGTGGATAAAACAACTATGGGATATTTACACAGTTGAATACTCCTTAGTGGTAAAAAAAAAAAAAGAAGAAGAAAAATTTACCCTTTGCAACAGTATGGATGGACCTGGGAAACATTTATGCTAAGTGAAATATGCCATTCAAAGAAAGACAAATATCATATTTCACTCATATGTAGAACAAACTGACCCAATAAGCCCAGAAATATGGAGACAGACTCACAGATATAGAGTGGGAGAGAGGTGAGTGGATGGAGGGATTGATCAAAAAGGAAAAAGAATTCATGGACAACAGTGTAATGACTGCTGAGGATAGTGGGTATAAGGAGACTAAATGGTAATAGAAAGAAGTACAATAAAGATTAAATCAGAAAAAGAAAGAAAATACAAAATAATGTGGCAGAAATATGCCTAAATTTATTAGAAAGCATAATAAATGTGACTTTTCTGAAAAGGGGTTTAAGACTCACAGTATTTTTTCAATTTAATTTTACACTATTTTTATTAACAAGATTTCAATCAAACATGAAATAACATAGAAATTTTGAGATAATAAAATGAAAAATATGTATATACCATGGTAAAATTATAATAATAAGCTCAGCATTTTTACATACTTTCTATAAGAAATTACTAAACCTGTATTCCTTTTCTTTTCACCTCTGTTCACACTTGTGTATGCTGCATCAAATTATCATAGCTATATGTTATATCAAATAATGAGGATACTTGCTTTTTTATCTGGAATTAGGAATATTTTCTTTGCTCAACTTTGTTAACACCTCAATAACTTAATTTGTTAATCCCTACCTACAGAAAAACTGCCTTATTCTAAAAAAGTGGAACTAAACTGAGCTCAAAATCCTCTTATCTTAGACCTTCCATTTTGGAGTTCATGCTAAAGAGAATTGACACCATATCAATAGAGTTTAGGAGAAAGAACATGGACTCTGAAACCAGGCAGACATGGATTTGAATCCAAACTCTGCCACTAACTAGGTAGGTGACATTGAATAAAGTCTTTGATTTTGCTGAGCTTAGACGTGTTCTGTACAAAATGGAAATGAACCACTTTAAGGGTTTTCATAAAGATTTAATGAGATAATTAATCAGAGTAGTTTTTCTCAACATAATTGGAATCACCTGGGGAGCTTTGGAAAGTACTGGTGCCTAGGTCCCACCCCCAGAGATTCTGATGTAATTGGTCTGGAATAGAACCTGGGCATTTGGTTCTTTTAAAGCAATTCATGTGATCCAAATGTACAACTAAGGTTGAGAAGCACTGATCTAAACACATAGTCTTGCCCATTGCATGGTATATAGAAGGCATGTCAATATCATAATTAGCATGACAATGATGATGATAAAAGTAATAAATTTCAGCTACAAAATTCATGCAGCAATCTTGGCTTCCATAAAACTCAAGAGACAAAGAAGCCACATTAGCATGGATATTTTCAGAAAATTTGAATAATACATACATATTTTCATAGCTCTTAACTCTAATCCTCTGTACAGTCTATGAGAAAAATACCACAGCAATATGATATTGAAAACTACTCAGAAAGTTTAATTGCTTTACAAAAGGTGACAGGTTAAGGAGTAGTTAGGCTAGAATGCACATTTTAATTGCTTTATTACAAGTTTTGTGTTATTTGTATTATGCCACTAATTGTCTACAGTGGACAAAGGTAGAGTTCTGCTTCTTCGTAGACAGAGTTTACAAGAAATTTTCTAAGCTTGGAAAGTATTCCTAAAATCATGGTTGGAGCAAAAGGTATGGTTGCTAGTCACTAATGATCTCATTAGCTTGTGAGTAGCCTGAAGCCAAAGACTGTATTTTATTCATCGTTATATCCCCAGTGACTTACACAGTGACTGGCACTTAATTGGTGCTCAATAAATGTTTGTTGAATGAATGTAAAAATGATCTAAAACAAATCACTTTAACAATTTAAAGAAAGTTAACACCACAGTGGTATCCATGTGAGAATAAAAACTCCATATCTGAGAATAAAAACTCTAGATTCATTATTTGTGATGTAAAAATACAATAAACATTAAATTAAAAAATAAAATTAAATCAATGATCATAAGGTTTTATTTAATGTGATCCATCAAATAAAATACTTGGAGTAGAAATTATTGTTTCCTCCCTGTCTCTCTCTCTCGCTCTTACTCTTTTTCCACATCTATACATGAAAACTGAACAAATTCTAAGGGCATTATTTAATATATACATATATGAATTACTTATATGCTGATTCTCAAATTATTTTTACAAATTTTACATTTTATCAGGAGAACATATCCATGGCACTCCCCCTGTTTCAATTAAAGTTGACTGAAATGTGAATTTTTAATTTCAAGTACTGTAAGGTTTTCTAAGATTTTGTCTACACATAGGAAATAGAAATCAATATCACTGCCTACACAGATGACCAGTCTGAGAGCTTTAATCAGCTATGTTATATTTTACAATGAGAAATTTGCTAAGGAAAGATATTTGATTGTGAAGTACAAAATCAGCAGTAAGGATAGAGTTGGAAATAGAAAAGCTGCTTGTTGTTGGGTTGGCCAAAAAGTTTGGGGTTTTTTTCCATAAGATGGCTCTAGTTGTTGGGAACTGCCCTGCCTGGTTTCAGAAGCTGTAATCCCCCCATGGCTAAGGCTACATGAGTGGCCTTCAGACCATAAGCCACTAAGGAGACAAAGCTTATCTCCCTGGCAGGGGTGCCACCTCTGCTCCTTTTACTTCATCCATAACTGGCCCCCCAGTTCTTGATGGGTTAGCCAAGGACGGGTAAGTTTCCTCAAGGGAGGGACGACCTAAGGCAGCCACGATCACCAGGGCCCCAGGGAAGGACTTGGGGGCTACAGAAAAGGGGTGATGGATGCTCACCCCTCGGCTTTGACACAGCCTGAGTCCTCATTCTGTCTTCGAGAAGTCTCCTAATCTCTTGGCTGCCTTACTTCCCCTACTTGACTTAAGCCTGAAACAATGACTTAAGCCTAAAACAATGCCAGTGGTGGGTGCAGCCCTGCCCTGGAAAGGTCAGGTTCCCTAGGGCAATCAGGCCTAAGAAAGAATATGTAAAATCCTGTGAAATCTGCTTCGTTTAGAATGCTCTCAATTGAATGATAAGGGTCCAAGCAGGAAGTAAGTTTGTTCCCCAAAGTTTTATGGATGTTTAGCAATCAGACTCTGACTCAAAATAGGCCCTCAGAGTTCTTTGTATGTTATCTATTGTTTGATCCTTACTACCTGATAATGATTAATGAGCTTTACGTATACACCCTGTATTCCTATGCAAATTGAATCCAATAAAAGCTTCTCAAGGCAAGGTTCGGAGTGCTTTCCTCTTGAGAGGGTGGCTGAGGCACTCCGAGGCTTGCTCTCCCCTTGAGAGAGAAGTCATGCCATCCCTTTTGCCATAGGACTCAGTAGTCCGTGTGAATTTACTTCATCTCATCCATAATGCCACAGACACTGTGGGCTGGTGTCTGCATCATCTAGTAATGCTTAGTTGTCTTTAACCTCATTCATAATAATTTTGTTAGACTGTATTGTGACAGCTGTCATATCAGTATGCATTTAAAAAATAAGCTTATCAAAATTGGTGAATTTTTGTGTAGCCATTTTAATATTGAAGATGGAAGAAAGTAAGCAACATTTTTGGCATATTATGCTTCATTAATTCAGGAAAAGTAAAAATGCAACTCTTATGCAAGAAAAGACTTGTGCAGTGTATGGATAAGGAGCTTCGACTAAGCAAACGTGTCGAAATTGGTTTGTGAAGTTTCATGCTGGAGATTTCTCACTGGGAAATGCTCCATGGTAGGGTAGACCAGTTGAAGTTGAAAGCAATCAAATCCAGACATTAACTGAGAATAGTCAGCTTTATACTACCTGGAAGATAGCCAACATACTCAAAATATCCAAATCAATACAGTTATTGGTGAAAATGAAAAATCTGTTCTTTATGGCCTTTTTGGCCAACCCAATGCAATGGTCTGTCTGCATGTAGCAATGAAAATGTGAACTGGGAGGGAAAAAGGAGGCACTACAGTGAGAGACCTAGTGAAGAAGTAAATGAGAAAAACCTGACAGGCCTAACATGTGAAGGACAAGAAAATCTTAAAGATGATTAAGAGATTCCAATCTTAGGTAATGTTTCTCTTAAAAGGAAATAAAAGATCGAGGGGTAGGCAATTTGGGGGAAAGATGAGTTTAGTTTTATATATGAATACTTTCAGATGAACGGACAAGAAAGAAGCAAGATGGTGTGGCCGAAAGTAGTCTCACTGGAATAACAGTGGGCATTCTGAATAACAGACACCCATCGGAGCTGTCCTGAGTACGTAAGATGTCTGGACCTTTAAATATGTAAGTGGTGTGAGCATAGGTAATGTGGCTCTCTTGGCTGAGACAAGTCCTGAAGAGGGCCGACTGCTGGTATATACTCTCAGCAGCCAAGGTGACAAGTCCTTCTTTCCTGAAGGGGCATCTGAGCAGCACATCATAGCACTCACACAATTGCAGATGCCTAGATTGTGCATATTAAATATGGGAGGCAAGAAAAGAAAAAAAATGTTAAAATACCTTAAAGAAAATATAAATATTCAGCAAGGTAAATGATTTTCCAAGGATTAGTAGTCCTTTAGGTCAAACTTGGTCTCATCTAAACTGACCCTATGTCTAAGTCACAAGCATGACATCTCTTGGGGAAAAAATCATAGACGAGGACTCCACAGCAAGCAGCTTGAAAAGTGAATAGGGATTCGCTCTATGAAACCTTTTTGTTATCATAATAGCTCCCTCAGGTTTGACCTCTGAGATTTTCAAGCACCTACAGTCTGAAGAATGACTAGGCCAGACATATTAAAATCTTAGAGAGGTGGTTCCATTTCTTAGGCTATTTAATTTTTATCTGACCTTTAAAATTAATTGGGAATTCATATAAGAAGCATTGTTAAAAGTGGTGAGAAATCTTCTTCACAACTGCTCCAACATTGCATATGCCCATCATTCTAAAAAAAACCCAGAAGCAGGATATGTTTAAAAATCAAGGGACAATGAAGGATGCATTAGATTAATTGCTAAGGTAAGGGACATACATCTAAACAAAAAAATAGCAAAAATACTATTCTAAAACATATCAAACAGGCTTGTACTGTTTATCCCCATTTCTGTATAATTTTTGTATGTGTATCAAAATAGAAAAAAGTAGGTGAATATCTACTGATATATATGGTTATCCATGATGTATTAAACAAACAAAAGCAAAATCAAGTTGAAAGGAAATATGTAGGTTATGCTATTGTTCTGATAATAAAATAACCAACAAACCTACAGATTTTACATTTATGTGCTTACTTTTATTTGCATGAACAAGTAGAAAAGCAAAATTAATAACCTTAGGAGAACAGGAGTGAAAAGAATATGTGATAATTGGCATTTTAATTACATCTTTGTTTTATATTATTTCACCAGTTATAATAAGGAAGTATTCATGTTTAAGAAGAAAATCATAAAGAAATTCATGCAAATGAAAAAGTATGTAACAACACATGGATCCTATTTTTAAGGTCAAAATCTTGGAGCTACTTTATAAAAGCAAACCTGGGATCCCTTCAGAAGAACCAAAATGCCTCTCAGGAACTCAAAGTGCAAAAGCAAGCATGTAAGGTACAGGAATAATACAGGCTCTTTTGTCTACAGCAAGCAATGCAATCTTGACCTAACTAGCAATCTGAGCTGTCCTATCCATATAGGGCCACTCAGAGTAGAGCACATTTTTACTAAAATTAATACAATGACCAGAGAAAGATAACTAAAGAATAATTTCATGAATTTATGGGGTTAGTTTTGATAAAAATATTTTGTTTTATATTTTACCTTATACAATGGTCTGTTTCAGTAAGTGTTGCTCTATGGGAGATGCTTAAAGATTTTTAAAAGAATGCATGTTATTAGATAAATGTATTTAAAAAAAGAGCTTTTCCAAATGGGGGATTCTAACAGAGAAGGAAAATTATAATTTCTCATGGAATAACAAAAGGTATTGGGTTAACTGATGATACATAATGTACTAATGTACAAATTTAAAAGTCTCTAAAGGATCACTGTTAAACTCCTTAAAGGGTTTACAACTGGATTCCATATTGTAAGTGGAAAAACTAAATATCAGAATGATGTCTGGATTATGAATTAAAGAAAAATATTTAAATATATTAAAATCAAGTGAGCTACATACATAGATTACACTAAATTTCCTTCGCTGTTCAAAAAAGTTAAACTTTATAATAATATCTTAAATGTCCCCAAATGTCCATTTTTATAGTTCCCAGTTTAATTCAATGTGAATGTTTTCTTTTGAAAATGAATAGTGCATAATCATGTTCCACAGGGCTTTCTACAACAAATGTATCTACCAAATTTAGCTTATTTATGTGGTTCCTACCTAGCTAGACCTCCAGTTTGGATAGATTCAGTATACCAGTAAACCTATTTTCTTAAAAATGAGGCCAATACATAAGAAGAAAATTCTATTAGGAAAAAGCAACTATAATCTTAGCTGAATGATCTAAAAAAATTACATCCACTTTTCATGAAATGAAAACCACAGGACTTCATAAATTCTTCCTTTGTAGAGGACAACTTGGTGTATCTGAAAGCATGATCTATCTGTACAATATATAAAAACAACTCAAAACAAGCCGGCAAGCCAGCCAGGGTGAGGAGAGATCCCACTGTGCAAACCTGAATCCCATGCAGACAATTTCAAGATTATTTATTGCACCTTGGTGTTACAGGGAATAAAGGCAACTAATTGTGCATAATCATTTTTCAAATGGCTTCCACATCAAAAATATCCATTAAATTCTGCACTACATGATTTTCTGGCTCCCAATCTATTCAAGTTTCTAATTTATTTTGATTTATTTTTTTGTATAACCTATCGAGCCCTGCAATGTGCCAAGAACTTTGCCAGGAACACTTGTGCATGTTATACAATTCAGTCTCCAAAACAGACTTCCCGTATGGGTTTCCATCTCCCTATTTTATAGATGAATAAACTGAGGGCAAGAAATATTAAACAACTTGTCCAAAGGCACACAACGAATTAATGACCAGGCTGGGTATGGAGCCTCAGTGAATCTGACTGCAAAGCCTAGCATATTTCTGCTATATCATGCTGTGTCCAGGACTTTCTGTTCAAGGTACCTCTTCTTTTATTCATTAATAAAAATCAAAGTGATTAGGCTGAACCTTTATCTTCCCTTTATTCTTATGCAGAAGATGGGTGGGCAAATGAGTTTGGTGTGAACTGTTAGCAAAACTGCTAGTGACTCAATGAAGATAATGCTGAGATATTTTACAGAATGATAAAATTCACTGTATTTCATCACATATTTAAAAATTCTACAAACATGCATATGTACATAATTTTACATAATTATATAAATGGAATTATCTTTTTCATTCAACCACCATCAGACACCTACCTTCACCAGAAAACTCCTCCACACTTAGTCCCCAGTGCTTGGAGAATATGTTGGCTTTTTGAGGTACAAGATAACTTTTGCTACCATTCTTTCCCTTTTTTCCCTCCCACCTGCTCAGGAAACAATGTCTGATGTTAGCAACTTAAGGAAATGTCCGTCCATATTGTTTCCATGTTCATGTAATTAAATAAAATATATATAATATATTTTACATATAATACCATTATATATAATACCTAAAAATATAGAAAGACATACAAATATTATTTTACAAATACCAAATCATATCATACCAACCTTTTCTCCACTCTCTTTTCTCACTCAATAACACATAGGGCAAACCTCTACAAGTCAACCATTATATTCTCTGGCTTATTATTTTTGTTGGTTTCATTATATTTAGCAAAGCAGTAGTAAACATCTATGTACATGGATTTTTATTTCTATTAAAGAGATTCCAAGAATCGAATTCCTAAGATACAGTGTATGTAATATTAATTTTAATAGATGTCAGATTATTTTCCAAAAAAGGCAATAACTGTTCACATTACTAGTTGCAATGTATGAACGTGACCTTCCTCTGCATTCTGACAGCAATAGTCCTTTTCAAGTTTTGCTGGGTTAATGGGAATCGAATGATGTAGCACTGTTACATTATCTTGAATGTCCTGCTACCAGTGTATTTAGGTATCTTTTCATAAGTTCTTTGGCTGCTAAAGAGTTTGCCCATTTTCTTTAACATTGTTTATTTTGTCGTTTTACAAGGTTTTTCTCATATAATCTAGATAGTGAACCATTGTTCAATAGAGATGTGTTTTTGTTCATTTTATGTTTTACTAAAGCCTAACATTTATCTACTATTTTGGGGGAGGCTGGAAGAAATTTTAAATTTAGTCAAATCTATCCTTCTGTTTTAAAATGTTTGTGTCTTCTGCCTTGACTAAAAGGTTTTTCCTGCTCCTATGTTGTCATAGGATTTTACATTTAGGTTTTTAATTTAATCTGAATTTTTCTAAATAATATAGAATGGAGGGGAATCTTTTTTTTTTAAATGGATAGCGAGTTCCTGGCATTGTTAATTAAATAAATCTTTCCTGCTGAATTGAAATTTTCACTTTTGTTGTATACTCATAACTTAGGGTCCTATGTTACCCCAAGAGTACAAGTAGCATCAGTTTTCTTGTAGACTTTGTCACTTATCAAACATAAATTGAGTGTACCATGAGATAGGAACTATAAAAGCCCAAAAGTGCGGTAGCTCCTATCCCACGGGAGCTTATCAGCTACAGGGGGATAATAGGGTGATACCATATGCATGCAGAAATGTTAAGCTACCATAGCAAGGGTGATCTAGGATGTCAAGACAGAAATATGAGAGAAGCAGTTGGTGATATACGATTTCACATCAGAAGTGAACATAGTGTAGATATTCTAAAGTGCAGAATTGGAGGAAGAGGGAATGTTATAGCTCTTTAAATGAAATTAGATGATAATACTAGCATTTAGGGATATTAATTTTTTTAGCACCCAAAATGAGATTCCTCTCATTTTGTTGATATTGGAAAAATAAGAAAATATTTTTACAATGATAACCTCAAACCTAATAATTGATATCAATTACCAATGAGGACTGCATACTTTAAAAATAATATTTAAGAATGATGGCATAATTATTTACATTTTGGTTTTAAATATAGTTGTTCATACTTTTTTGAATTATTATATTGCCTTAAAAATTCTACTTTATAAAATAAAAAAAATCAACCAGGCAAGTAAGCACACCTTTCTGAGTGGTGAGGTGCAAATAGTTTGCACATGTTCATTTATGCAGAATTCTATAATACATGGTCATTAGAGAAGGCAGGACTCAAGTTTGTTTTTTGTTTATTTTTCTTTTCACTTGTGGTATGAAAAGGCTGCTGCCTATTAATAGCAGAGATAGTCCATCATCAAGCCATTAACAGATTTCACCAGAACAATGTTTCAATGCTGTGGATATTGACTAAGGCCCTGACAGAAGCCCTTCAATACCCTTAGGATAAGATGTGCTAAATTCCCAGATTGGGTTCAGCAGTCTTTGTGCAAGAATTGGAGGGTTTATACTGGGTTTGAAGAGCCCTGATCAAGACATTTCCTTGGGTGACAAACCGATAATTGTACCTATCAGCTCCAGGCTTCCTTGATTAATGCAACCTTCAGTGATTTATCACCCACACCATTTTTAAACAGGTGCTCTCCACATTGTAATAGACTGGAGATTTTCGGAAATAACAACATAGGCTGGTTTCATTTATTTCTTTGGTAAAATTTCCTGAGAACACATTACAAACAAAAATGCCAATCTTTTTGTAAAGGCCTAGGATTAGTTCATGTCAGACTGGGGTATTTTCCATCTAACCTCAATGCTTTAAAGGGAAGTTTCTGCTTTTTTTTCATGTTACTCTCCTATCACCAAACATCTATCCTGACTTTCAAAGCATACTTCCCACAAGTTTCATGGATTCTATGTAACCTACTGTTCAACTCTATAGGTTAATTATCCCCAAACCTGCAGCACATCAGAATCTTTTGCAGAGCTTCCTACAAAACAGTTTCTTGAACTCTACCCAGACTTACAGAATCAGTATCTCCAATCATGTGTCCCTGAAATATATATTTTGAAAAAGTTCTCATGGTAATTCTTACAAACAACTATACTTGGGAATCAAGAACCAATGCAGTTGCTTTTTAAAATAAATTCCTTAATTTTGGAATAACTTCAGATTTACAAAAAAAAAAGTTGCAAAAATAGTACAGTTTCCAGATACCCTTTCTTGCTTCCACTAATATTAACATCTTATATAATAACCATAGTACATTTGTCAAAACCAAGAAATTAATATTGGTAACTTGCTATTATAAGAGGAGACACAAAAAATGGAATTTACTTATAAAAATTGTGTATTTATTCTTATATGTTTAAACTTCAGTCACTTTAAAAGTACTCTCCATTTGAGGCAATACACCTATCAAGACCTTTTTTCCACTGCTCAAAACAGTTTTTGAATGTGTCTATTTTATGCCTTTTAGTGCTTCTGCCATTTTTTTGTTTCACCTCTTCCACATTGGCAAAACATTTCCATTTGAGAGCTCTTTTCATATGGGGAAACAAAAAGAATTCACTCAGGGTGGGGCAAGATTGGGTGAATAGGGAGGGTGGGGCACAGAGGCCATGCCATTTTGGTCAAAAACTGCTGTCCATCATGAAGTATTGAAAGAGTCTTCTAAAAAGATTCGCTGAAGCTAAACATAGCCTCTCACAACATCACGAGCTGGTACCCTGATACAGATGGGTTCTTAGAACATTCACCTAGCAGGGGAAGCCTGTAATAAAGGGCCCCACCCTCCAGAAGATAATTCCAGTTTTGGGGGTCCCCACTCATAAATAATCTCCACACTTTGTTCAGATTTCAACATGGTTTTCAATAATGCCCTTTAGAAATATTCTAGAACATCACACAAGATACCCCAATACTTTTAATCATCATGTCTCCTTAGCCTCCTCTGGTCTATGGCAGTTTCTCAGTTTTTGTCTTATTTCATTTTTTATGACTGAGAATTGTGAAGAGGGCTGGTCACCTGCTTTATAGAATGCACTCGGTTCAGACCTCCATGATTTCTTCCTTATATTTAGACTGGTTTTGGTTTTGAGAAGGATACCACAGAAGGGAAGCGCTCTTCTCATAACATCACATCTGGGGTACATATTGACATAACTTACCACTGGGGATGTTAACCCTGACCACTTGGTTAAGACAGTGTCTGCCAGATCATGCCACAGTAGAGTCGTTCTTTTTCCATTTCCATACTCTGTTTTATAGAAATGAGTCACTAGATCCTGTCAAGGATTGGGTATATGTGTGTTTTTGTGTGTGGAGGGGTGATTTTGGTGGGGAGCTGTGGATTAAACTCTACCTTTTAGATGGAGGAGTATCAGCGAAGGTTTTTGAAGATCAAAGCATTATTTTAAGAAAATTGAATTGATAAGATACACTAGATGGGAAAAGATTGTTAGCTAAAACAACTGTTACAAAATTCAAAGAGATGAGGACCTGAACAAACCAGAGACACTGGTGAAGCATATGCCTTAAAAATATTGTGGAAGTTTAAATAACCTACTGATTAGAAATGAGGAAAAAGCAAGAAAGGAAACCTCAAGATATACTGAGGTTTTGACCTTGAGTAACTGGGTGAAGGTGATATGATAGAAAACAGAAGGTGGACACCTTTGGTGGGGCGTATGGACTTTGAGGTTTGCAGGCATTGACATGGATATATTGAAGAAGGCATGTGGAATCACAAAACAACTCACCTCCTCAAAAAGTTTGCTACCTACTAGGACCCATTTCATGAGGCAAGGTTGCTCTTTCCTGGTTTTGAATATTTCTAAGAAATTCGTTTACTTCTAGAGACAAGGCTCAAGTTAAGGGTAGCAGTAGAGATCAGAAGATAAAATCTCAAATAATAGATTTCAATCATCCCATCTGTCCTATAAATGAAGGTTGACATTTGCTCAATAACCACCACCACACTGTAAAAATAATACATCCACCTTCACTGTGAGAATTTGGGGCTTTTAATCAAATGAGTATGCATATATTATGGATAGAACATTCATTGTTTTTCATTGCCTATACATACAGATAATCCTAAAATATTTGAAGTCTAGCATTTCTCAGCTTGGGAACAGTAATAGATAAGAAAACCCTCATTTCTATTTCCATTCTGCATTTCAAATGGAAGGGGTGTGTGTTAAAAATAGCCTGCTTAAGCTTAAAACATTCTTAATTACATGTTTGGTAATTCCTGAAAGGCAGAGGAATTCCTGGAAGAAGGAGCAGGAGCAGGAGGAGGAGTAGGGGGAGGAGGAGAAGGAGAAGGAGGAAGGAGAAGGAGAAAAAGGAATACGTTGCCTAAATATGCCTTTTGAGGGCAGATGGGAGGAATATGAGGGATCTTAAAATCTCAGGTTGGAAGGAGGCTGCAAAGGTAATACTTTTTTAATCTTTTCACCTTGGTGAAGATAGCAAAGAGGTGAAGGCAAGAAAGATGTGGAAGGCTGTGAAAATGGTCCCAGTGTGATGGGATGTTCTCCTTTTTTCAATGGCCATCTTTAGGAGATTGATTTACCAGCCGCCCCTTTCTGGCAGGCTGCTTCAGGGTCTACCGATGGATCTCTGGAATTCATTTCTCTCCTGTCACCTAAATACTCAGAGTTTATAATCCATTCCTTTTTTGCTATTAATGATAAATCACTTGCAAAGGCCAGCTTAACTTGTAAAATATATAGCATAGAATATGAGATGTAAGGATCAAGTACACGGACTTTGAGAAATGTTTTTTTTTTATAAATTTCTTTTATGTTAGCTTTTTTTAAAGATTTTATTTATTTATTTTTAGAGAGGGAAGGGAGGGAGAAAGAGAGAGAAAGAGAAACATTAATGTAAGTTTGCTGGGGGCCGTGGCCTGCAACCCAGGCATGTGCCCTGACTGGGAATCGAACCTGCAATGCTTTGGTTCACAGCCCACGCTCAATTCACTGAGCTATGCCAGCCAGGGGCGAGAAATGTTTTCTTATTACCTGCTAACAATTCATTTTGTTTCACACAAACCATTTCTGTGTCTTTCTCCCTTTTCCTCATTTATCATTTTATTTCTCATTTACAGTGTTCCTTTCTATTTGTGTTAATGGCAAGACATTCTCAATTGCCAAGCCTTTAGTAATATCTTTTTCTGTACATTTAAAAATTAAAGTATGTGTCTGGTTAGCTTTTTCCTAGAAATACATAATATTAGGATGCTACTTGCTATTATAAAACTTTTTATGTAAATTACCTAGACTACAAACAAGTGAGAAAGCCTTCTTGAGAAAACTGACTTTATCATGTTATACATTATAAGCATCCTGCAGCCACTGGTCACCCACACGCTACCATGGTTCCCATCCACCATAGTTCCCTTTGCTTCTGCTCAACACCACCTTCCCGTCTGCCACCACCAGACACGCATCTTCTCCTAGCAACCTCTGCCATACTCACTCCCCAACAGTGGAACTTCACATTTTCTGTTTTTCTTTTGCCTCTTATATTCATTTTCACTTGTTACTACCTAATACTACCTCTCCCTGACCCTTTCAGGGGTCATTTTAAAGCATGGATGTCTTTACTGAGCTGGCAAATGTAACTTGCCGTCCACTTCTCTTAAATAAATTCAATAGTGATTAAAAAGAAGTAAAACACTGAAAAAGAGATTGCCTGAAAAACATATAGTTCTTTCAGCCTAGACTTATAATTATCAATTCCTTTTGCAGTCATGGAGTTCTTTGAGGACCAGGTGAAAACGAGAAACATTTCTTCAGAAAAAAAATGCACAATTACATACAAAATAATCTAGCTACCCAGATTCTGCCAGAAGTCAGAGACTTCTTTTCCAGATGAGTTAACTACATCTTGAATGAAGAGAATCAGTTAGAGATCATTGTTCCTAAACAGCATCATCTGTGTGATTCTGGAACTGCTCTTACTGAGACGCTCCCTAATGTTAAGCCCGTGAGCCACAACAGGCACATCTTAGGAACAACACCTGAGAAACTTAAGCTTGTAGTAAAAAAAAAGAGATATTGCTGTGTGTCACCTGGTTCACACTTCCTTCAGCTTTGGAAATTCCTCTTTGTTTTTTACCAGCAAATCTGTGCTGGGCACACTCCTACAAGCTAACTCTGCTGCTGGCGGGTGTTTCTTCAGAGACCTGCAGGGTTGACACGAGGGTGTCAGACCTCCTTGTGGTCTTTGCCTCAATCACCACTTTCTCAGTGAGGGCATCCCACCACAGTGCCCAGTTCTTCTTTCTTGTTGTACTTTCCCTCATTGCATTTTCCAAAGCTGTAATACTTGTAGTTTACTTGTTTTGTTTGTTGTCTGTCTCCTTCCACAGAGAGTTCAGTTTTGTCCACTGATCTACCCCAGTCCCAGGAATAGTTCTTGGCACATGTGAGATAGTCACATATTTGTTGATCCAGTAAACAGACAAAGAGATTAGTACATCTTTGCATGGCCTACCAAAATGTCAGGATGAAATTCTCTGTTGGTTATATAACATGTGCAGAAGTTTGTGCTATTCATTACTTCTGGTTTTATCTTATCTTTTCATTTTTTTTGCCTTTTATAAAATTGCCTCAGTTGCATATTTTGTATTTTTTTTGTGTGTTACATATAGATCATTTTACAAAACCCTTCAAGTCTATTTTAAAGGAGTCATGGATTTAATGCAATATTTTTTCTTTCTTTATCCCTCTTCACAAATTTAAAAATATTTCTCCCACTGTTTTCTCTTTCTCCCACTATTTTTTTACCGTGTTATCTTATATACAGAATCATAAGCTCTAACATGTAAGTGAACGTGGTGGTCTGTATGTGTATATGTGTATATAGATACCCCTGAGTCTGTGTTATTTTGTGCATACATAGTTTATGAGGGATAAATCTGTAAATGTTTGCCATTCTAGAAAGTTTTTCCAGACAAACAGAAACAGGTAAATCTGTAGTGACAGCAACACTATAAATATAGTGATAATTTCTGCACAGAGAAATTTTATTTCTGAGCTTAACTGACAAAAAAATCTGCTTTTCCAATATTCTAGTGAAAATGAGCATCCAAAGACTCCCCCTCCATCTCGTGAAACTCAGTGATGTGTGCTTCTAAAAATGTCTCCACCAGTGTCCACAATGGCAGAAAGAGTGAATGTATACTAGTGGGACTTTTATTTAAGACTTGTATTTTCTTTTAAAAATACATACATAGTTGTGTTTCTATTACATTTTATATGAAGAGGGTCCTTTAAGTTACTTCTCATTGACAGAAATGGACTGCCCGTGAACCTGCATCAGGTAGGCCAGGACTTGTAATACTGACCCAGCACATCACTGGAGAGGAATCCCAGGGCTTAGAAATTCCATGAAGATCCGAGAACTCAGTAACAGAAGGTCCACTGCCTATTCTGATGTTTGTTTTTAAGTCTCTGAATACTTCTACTATTTTAAAATTAGTTTTGAAATTTTTCTTTAATTTTATTTTTGTGTGAGACTGTCCTTGTAAGTCCAATGTCATGGTTGCCTCTCACACAGCCACAATCCATTCTCTAATTCCCATAACCTTCTCCCAAAAAATAAGTGAACGAACATTCCCTGAGATCACAAAACTTAAAACAACTAATTGAAGAACACAAAGTAAGGGGACCAGCATGTACTAAACTTCTGTAACATACCAGCCTGTTTATATAAATGATATTATTATGCTTGCATTAATTCCTTGAGATTTTTAATGTTGCTCTTAAATTAGGAGATATAAGCAAGATGTAAAATAACTTGCCCAGATACACACAGCTAGAAAGTGGCAAAGATAGAAGTTTCACCAGTTTGGTTTCAAAACCCATAATTTACATTACATCTAAGTCAGCTCTTTGGTCTCCATGGCATTTGCCTGTCATAAGGGAAGATAAATAAATGGGACTATTACTTCTAAAAGTAGAAATGCTAATCAGTGTTAATATTGATTCTCTATGTCAGTATGTTTTATCAATGAAAAAAAATCACTTTTTAAGCCAGTTTTACTTCTTTGCGACAATTATTCTATAACCGTTTTCCATCGACCACAAAGTAGCACATCATTAGTAAATGAAAAGTCAAATGGAAGAAAATGTTGCTTCACAGTTTGTACTTACAGATCCCCTGGGCAGCCTGAGTTACTGCCAGACTCCATAAAGTTAATGTGCATCTAGAATTGTCTGCACACTGAGAATCATGTCTCATGGAAACATATAATAATGTTTTATGTTATTTTTCAAATGTATGAAGAGACTAGGCCCAGTTATAAATACAAACTCAGCTAAACATTTTACTGAATTTAATGTAGTTTTGGACATTGAGTGTTTCCTCATTTATTTGATATATAAAGTACAACTGATAACACAGACACACCCAATAATTTTATTTTAGTTTAGAAAGCAGTTTTAGTGCTGGTCAAGGTCAGGAACTCCTGGAATTTATTTTTCATAAAAAAGAGAATTTTGTTCCATGTGGTTTTCCGAACTAAATTTATTTTTGCACTACACTGCATGTTATCTATCTCTGGAAACATTCTGGAATACATGCTGAATTTAATCCCATTAATCTTTGGAAATATGAGTGGTTCAGTTTTTTATTTTCATAATCATCTGTTCTAGCAGTAAGATATTATTGCCTTATAGGGACATCTGCTGGTAGATCAATAAAGGTCTGGAAAAACAAAATCCTGCCTTCCCTTCCATGTTTGCCAGGGCACCACTCTGAGCCTGAAACCTACCTCCCGTGCACCTGCTTCAGATGGGGCGTGGGTATTAAAATTCTAAATGTTCTATCACTTCATGGTCCAATCCTACTCAGGTCACATAAAATTTGCCTTCATTACACATGTGCCTTGTTCCCACAACGGATTCATATGTGTTATTTAATTTTTTTCCAGACTGACCATATATTATCCTGAAACCGCCGGCTTTCTGGAAGCATACGTGCTTTTGAGCTCATGGCATGAAAACTGCAGCACTTGGAGCTCACAGTCTCCACAACCAGCCATCACCTGTTCCATTACCTGCATCAGATCATTGGAAACATGTGAGGTGGGATAAAAAGCACACTCACTTTTAGTTCACAAATTGAAGAAACAAAAGTAAAATAAATTTGATAATGTCATCAATGTCTAAAATTTCAGGCCTCTAATGTTTTCATGAGATGGGAAAAAGCTTCTTAATAATTTATTATTAAGTTGAAATGCTCCTCTAACGCTCAGCTACACAAGGCTTTCCAAATAATTGACTGCAGCTAATTAATTATCACCTTTCACTTCAAAAATGATTACCTGGTGAAAGTAAAGGAACCAGTACTGCTATTTCTACTAACATTAGCCATCACCAGAAGGATGAAATAATTTATTTTCTTTCCCTGTTTCACTGAACAAGGAACACCTTCATACTCCATCTTTAGAAAAGCAGAACTGTGTAAAATCATATATTGTAGACTTAAAATTAAATTACCCATAAATGTCAATATTACCAACAGTACAGTGTAGAAGGTTATTCATGCCACTTCTTTAAACTCACTGCACATTAATGTGCTATGTGATGGAAAATAAAGAACCATCACGTGCCTTCCAGTGCTCTTTTCTCTATTTTTTTCTCTATATTTATATATGTGTATTTTTGAAGCTAGCAGAAGGTTGTTTCCTCAGTTAAGGCATTCCTTGCCAAAGGAAATTACATACTCATCACCTAATTACAACTAAATAAAAGCATTGGACATTTTATAGGTTAACGCAGATTCTGTTAAGAGTTGAAAGCTGAAGAAAGTGAATAATAAAGCTACTACTCACAAAAATACTCAAATGCCAATGTGGGAAATAAACTTTTCAAGGGTTTTTACCAACCACGTGCCTTTCTTGTTCCCTCTGCACTCACTCGCTCTCTCTCTCTCTCTCTGTGTGTGTGTGTGTGTGTGTGCATGTGTGTGTGATATAAATCACTTTATATAGAGAAATTGAATTTGTATTAACAATTTAAACTAAGTCACTAAGCAATTAATTCAATTTTACTGATTTTATCCAATCATAAATCATAGACTCCACTGACATTCACAGTTTCAACATGCTGAAAGCATTTTGGCTGTTTCCCTGTTGCCAGTGTAGCGGCAAGATACAAATGGTGACTCTCAGATTTGAAAAGAAGAAAGAAAACCAAGTCAAGAGAAGAAAAACAGTGTTTTCTTTTTTTTTAAGATTTTATTTATTTATTTTTAGAGAGGGAAGGGAAGGAGAAAGAGAGAGAGAAACATCAATGTGCGCTGGCTGGGGGCTGTGGCCTGCAACCCAGGCATGTGCCCTGACTGGGAATCGAACCTGCCATGCTTTGGTTCGCAGCCCGCACTCAATCCACTGAGCTACACCAGCCAGGGCTGAAAAACAGCGTTTTCAATGTAATCTATTTCATCCAAAATGCCAACAAGAAAATTCAAAGGTATGCTTGAAACAGCATATTGCCAATATTATCCCTGAAGAATTTCATAACTTAGCTTAAATATAATTTGGAAAAATTAATGCAAAATTAACTTGTCTATTTTATGATTTCTTACACAACTCAAATATTTTTGACTGGAGCAGAGTATCATCTTACTCATCCCCATTTCCTCACACATATTCCACTATAATTCTCCTGAAAAGAAAACAGAAAAAATAGAGACTCTCTTTCTATACCCTGTGAAAGAACAATGAAAGAATATGTCCTCCAGCATTGTCGGTACTATGGACTGTTAAATCTCATACATTGTAACTGCAGAAGATATCAGTTAAGTTAAATAACATGAATGTAAGTGTAGAATATTTGGTTGTTTTTATAATAGTTTATTATAGCTTGAGAACACGTCCCTCTTAAGTCTACTATTGTGAAACTTAGTAAACTTATGAAGTCGGCCAGTTTGTTGCTAGAGAAATGAGGAAAAAGAGGGGAAATATCAAAAAACTGTCAAGAGATTGGAAATTAAACATCAAAAACTAAATATAATTTATTAAAAATATTAAGTCATTTAATATATTTCACAGTACAATTTGTTCAATAAGTGACTATACATTTTTTTTCTTATGAGAAACAAATGAATCATTTATTCAGCATATACCAACAGGGAACTCAAAAGGAAAAAATGTTAACATTGGGAGCTCTAAGGAGATCTATGCATTAAAGTGTGGTATTAGGATTGCAAACCACAAAAAAATGTAGAAAAATTTTAAATTATTTACCTTTCTAGTTCAACACAAATGTCCTACAGCTAATTATCATGAGATATTGCCTGGAAATTAACCAGTCATGTTGTGTTTCTATCTCTAGATTTACAATTAGTAATGCTATTAATGTGGTTCCTGTACTTAGCGTTACTAATTATATTGCTATGAACTAATGGTGTTAAAAATAGCAATAGCCATCAACTACCAATTAATGCTTAATGAGAGCATATAAACCCTGGCATTGTAATGAATTTCAAAATTATTGTTGCTTGTGTTCCTCTTGTAATTGTGCAAAAATGGGTGTAACCAGTAACCACTGAAGTAGGGCATTGATTGAAAGCATAGTTACCACATCATTGTAGAAAAGTCAAAAAATAAGTGGCTCTTTTAAGAAATACATATATTCCATTTTAACTGTATAACCCAACACACAGGTTTTAAGAAAGAATCATTTCTAGTTGTGCAATATAAAAAAAAAATTAAAGCTAATTTGCAAACATATTCTATTAATAAAAAAGAAAATGTCTTAAAATTTTTGGAAAAGCTGTTTCTATGGAAAAATCATTCAACAAATCATGTATTCTATAATTTATATAAGGCAGAATATCCCAGAAGTTTAGTATGTACCAAGAGACAGATGTAAAATAGTGCTAAAAAATAAATTCAACTGAGTACATTTTAAAGGTCTTAATAGCTTTATATAATGGTTAATGAATCTAGCATATAGAAAGAAGCTCTGAAAAGCTGTGCAAAATGGTAAACTTTTACAGGCAAAAGTGAGTGGGACAAGGAAGTTACTAGCAGAAAACAGATTGTTCATGTCAAAGTCACTTTTCTTTAGAGGACAGAAGGGGTCTATCAGTCACAGTACCTCATTGGTACTGACCAGGTAATTCCAAATTGGCTGCTTTAAATGTTTTGGTTTGGTGACATGGGCTTACTTTGCATAAGTGACTATCTTGGGTCTGTTGTCTCCTTTTTAACAATATTAATATTGTATATTAGCTAGCATAGGCTAGGTTATGCTGCAGTAACAAACATTCACATCTTAACATGCAAAAATTGTTTTTTTTTTCCTTGCTTACAATTTATGTCCAGCACAGGGAATCCATCTTGTCATGTGCTTCCATTATCTTCACAGGGAGCTTGAGAAATTGTGCCCTACCCAGAAGTGGCTTATATCACTTAAGACAGTATCTCATTGGAGAAAAATAATCATGTGACTACACCTAAATTCAAAATAATGAAGAATGGTATCCAAGAAGATAATAACTGCAGTATTAGCAAGCAATTGCATATGTTTTAGTACTTTGGCACTGTTTGAATTGCCACAACAAGAACATTTTGTTTTATGGGGAACTTCACTGGCGAACTGCCTAGAGGAACATTGGTAGAATACCTATAAATCCCTCTGAGTCTCCAGAAATATGCTGTTTGACCCTGTCACTAAAAAAATCAAATTTCTTCAATGGGCTAGTGGTATTACTCCATCAGTAGACAGTGCTGCAATATAATAAATGAAAATCTTTTCAATTTCAGAAACATTCTTAATATTTTATCTTGGCAGCAGCCTTTTTAACTATTCATTCTAATCAAAACCGTATTTCAAGAATATGAAAGACAAAGAAGTCACCATAGCATGGAGTAAGAGAAAGAATAACTTATCCAATACAGAGGCTAACAATGCACATGTGTATGTGTGAGTGTATTCTGAAAGCAGCACAAAAATATGCCCAGGCATCTACACCAACTGATAATCAGACATTAAAAAAAACTAAAGAAGATACTGAGAAGACTCACAAGACTCAACCACAGTGTTTACAAACGTATACTTTCTTGCAGGAAAATAGTAAAATATATCATCACTATTAAAATAAGGCTGTGCATCAAAGCCAAATGCTGCCTCACAGCAAGGGTTCCAGAGAGGCCCAGGTGGGCTTCACTCATCCTGCCTCTGCAGGATCATCCTGGACAGACTTTCTATCTTGAGTCAGGAACATCCAAAATGTGTATGGAATGTTAACACAGGGCAAGCATAGCCTTAGAACTGGGCCTAAACAACACTATATACCAAAGAACTGCTTGCAAGGACAAAAAGAAAACAGATAATATGTTAACCAGTCTTGACTGATAACTACCAGATTGAACATTTAAAACGTGGTTTAGCATTGACATCACTATATTAGCTTACCTGAACTTATAGAAAGTTCTTTCTTCTATTAATGTAATCATTCCCCTTTCCGTTTTCATAAATTCCCTTGCTCTTGTTTTTGTCTTCTAATCAGAACACTATTTGGATTTCTGCTTGAATCAGAGCTTCTCAAATAGACATTCTTTTTTATCTCAAATAAATGCTTGTTGCACTTTTATTAAAGGCCTTTTATTTTTAGGTAAACAAATCACAGTAAGTCTCAAATGGATGATATTCATTTTGTGACCATTGGTTCATAAAAGGAGCCAAAAGGTATAAGTGATTATTTTATTTCATTATTGCATATGGTCAAATAATATATGATTATATGGTTCTATCATAAAAGTTGCCAAATCAATAAAAATGAAAATGCATATTTTATGTAGCTATGGCTAGCAATTCAAGTCTTTAACTATGTTTCCAAAATTTAATGTCATTGAAATATTTTACAGTTAAGAAAGAAGACACTGTAGTTTGAGAGAAAATAATAACATATGTGTTGATTTCATTGTTGTAAGTTATATATCTGTATCTCAATTACTGTAAATTTCTACTTCAACTAAAAAATATAAAATAATTAATTCTATTTCCTCTATATTTTAAAGTGCCTTACTCTAGTTTGGGTTTCATTACTCAAGAAATAAATTAAATATGATTCTACTAATTGACAGAATCAAACTCCACTTAGGATATGTGTTGGGGTCTGCCCTGCCTGGTCTCAGGAAGCTGCAACCCCCCACGACTTAGGCTGAGTGAGAGGCTTCCAGACCAGGAGCCACTAAGGAGACAAAACTTATTTCCCTGGCATGAACGCTGCCTATTCTGTGCCTGGCCTCCTATGCTTGATCAGTTAGCCAATGATGGGTAAGATTTCCCACAGAGGGAATCACCTAAGACAGGTGTGATCACATGGAGGCCTCAGGGAAGAGACTTGGGGCTGTGGAAATGGAGGGGTGATCAACATCGATCCCTGCCCCCTTGGCTTTGTCAAAGCCTGAGTCCTTGTTCTCTTAGTTGTGAGAAATCCAAGTCTCCTGGCTGCCTTTGTCTCCTCTGCCTGACTCAGGCCTGCGGAAATAACAGGGGTGGTGCAGCCCAGACCAGAGTCGGTGGACCCCTGGGGTAATCAGGCCTGTGACATAGAATATGCAAGATCCTGTTAGATCTGCTTGCTGGAGGATGCTATTAAATTAGAATATGAAGGCATGGGCAGGAAATGAGACTAGCCTTTTAGGTCCTGTAGTCTTTTAAGTGATAAAACCCCAAACTCTGCCCAGAATCCCAGCAGAAGTTCTGTCAGACCCTTTGAAAAACTACCTATTCCTTTTGATCTTCCCTACCAGACTGTAGTCCACAAACTGTGTCTGTATTCTTAATAAAAGCCTACTCAGGTGGGGGTTCGGGGTGCTCTCCACTAGAGAGAGTAGCCATTTCGTACCTATTTCCCCACAGGACTGGGTTGTCCATGTGTATGTTTTTCTCATGTTTTGATGAGCATCCGCAGCAGGAATGGATACTGCTGGCCAGTATCCTCCACAGACATGCACAAGAAATAGTAATTGGAAATTTAGAAATAGATATTTGTTATTTTTATCAACTAATAGTTCCTTTCTATGGAAGTTTACTCAGTATCCTGAATGAGGTGACAGTTTTTGAAGGTGACATTTTTCTTTTCTTTGGCTTTCAGGGTATATTCTAATGAACTGATTGACTAGGAGTTGTGTCTGATTTTCTTCCACACATTTTATGCATTATTTTCAACACTTGGCAGCTAGTTGATGGGCCATTACACACAGAAAAAGAGCACTACTGTTTAGGCAAGGCTATATTTATAGCTGATTTAGACTTTTCTTTATTTTTTCTTAGATTTCAGTTTGAAACATTCAACATTTTTCAAGATGAAAGAAAATGACATACTCTTATGAAAATTAATAATTCTGCAATGATATGCTAATGAGACAAATGCCTCCAACTTAAGCTAAAATATCAAACCTCAAAAATGGAAACAAAAAACTATTTACATAAGGAAAGAAAAATATCAAAACCTTCAAAACATCCTTGGCTGCTGTGGGTCAGTGGATTGAGCACTGGCCTGCAAACCAAAGAGTCACCATTTTGATTCCCAATCTGGGCACATGTCTGGGTTTCAAGTCAGGGCCCAAGTGGGGGGTGCATAAGAGACAACCACACATTGATGGTTCTCTCCCTCTCTTTCTCTTCTAAGAGAAGAGATGTTTCTTGTTCTTTCTTTACCCTCTCTCTGAAAGTAAAGAAATAAAAATATTTTTTAAAACTTCAAAGAAAATGTTATAAAAATAAGTTTTAGGAGGTATGAGAAAACACTATAAAATGTTATTAAAGAATCTAACCATGCTTTTAAATAAGACTTTATTTATTAAATAATAGTTATAAGTACCTAAATAGCAAAATAAGCTATTGAAACCAAATAAAAAGTCCTCAAATAGAAGATACTTAGGAAAACAGTAAAGAACACAGATGGATTTTATTTCAGAATTGTTATAATTGTCTATCTATATAGAATAAAAAAGTTAGAGCTCCTACTTCCAATCAAATAAAATAAAGAAAATCTCAAAATTAATTAAAAAGAAAAAATATATGATCACATAAGAATTATAAACTGCATATGCCAACACCATGAATAAAAATATCTAAAGCACATATGACAAAAGTTAATATCCATAAAGTTACAAAGTGCTTGCAAATGGATAAGGGGGAGGAAAGAATTCACAGAAGAGGCGATGCACATGAACAATAAGCATAAAATAAGCTTCTCATCACCCTGATAATCAGGAACACACTGATTAAAACAACACAAAGTACCATTTTTTACCTTTTGAATTAGTAACAATTAAAAGACCTATACCATTCAGTATTAGTATTACTGGAAGGGGTGTGAGTTCATAAAACCTCCCCAGGAATAAAAAGAAGGCATACACACACACTCACTGACACAGCAGTTCACTTCCAGGCATCTCTGCTGGAGAAACAGAAGGGCTCAAGGTGCACCAGGGAGGCAGGCATGGAAGCAGTTGTTGGTGGTGGTTGTGCCTGATTATTAAGAATATTGGAAAATGACCATAACAAAAGCCATTACAGCCACTTATAGGAAAATGGTTGGGTAGTTTTCAGAATGTCCACACTGTGGAATATTATGTACTTATTTGGAAGAAAGTCAGAGCACTTTACATTGACTTGCAAAGGTGGTTGTGATATATTAAATAAAAGACAATTTCACACTTACTTCTGTACTAAGATCCCATATCTGTTTTAAAAACAAAGTGGAAGGAAAAATACATATGTTTTCAGTTTGTATAAACTAAAACAATTATGTGGAAGTATAACATTAGGCTTAGTTACATTTGAGGGGGACTTGGGGCCTAACAACAGACTAGAATTATTAGCAGTCTCTTTCTTATGTATTTGCTTAAGCATATACTATTTTGTAATTAAGAAAAAACACAAAAGAGATAGAATGCTTTGAATTCAGTTTTAAAAGCAAGTTTACTTAGTATACTGTATTTATTCTAGATTTTGCAGATTCTTCTCACCCTAAATTTTTGAAATTTGAAAACAAAAATCAAAGATTTTCTATTTTGCAACTATAAATATTTTGCTATATGTGCCTAGTAATGACGAACACAGATGAAAATAAGCACTTATGCCTTTTAATTGTATATATTAAAGATATTTGTACTCTTGAAAAGGAAGGGGAAGCAGACATTTTGGCATACTGGGTTTTTATGTTGGGTTATATATGTTCTTATTTTGGATTCCTGAGTGCCCTGTACCTATTACATAACCCGGGCTTATTTTGCCTTTGTTTTGTTTTGTTACTCTGGGAAAGGTTACTGCTACTTCCTTATCTATCCCATCTTCAAAAGAAGCAGAACATAGGTAAAAGTTAATGGCCATGTGGGAGGTATTATGTTCTAAAGGAAAAAAAATAATAATCAGAAAAGAAGAAGTCTTCACATCCAAAAGATCATTTCTATGGATGCAACTATAAATGCATAGAGGGTTGTGTGTGTGTGTGTGTGTGTGTGTGTGTGTGTGTGTGTGTGTGTCTTCTTGTGCATTTTTTCTAGGTTGATTAACATCATAAAGTCTCTCAATTTATTCCATCTTCCATTGGGAAAGACTTTAGAACACTGTGTACCTGTAGAGCTCTTGGGGCATTGAGAACCTCTGCCATCCCTTCATTTTATACCACAAATAAAAATAGTTCATCCAACCCTAAATGGATAACTATACAAACCTGAACCAAAATGTCTGATATACATGAATAAAATAGTGTCTTCTACTTGTAGAAAGAGGACTTTTAAGAAAAGGGAGAATAGATATGTCATTGACTTGGGTTCAGAGTGAGGAGCCAAAAAGAACTTGGTAGAGTCCAACTGTTCAAAACTGAGAAAAGTAGATAATGAAGTAATAAGTTAATTATTTATTTCACAACTTACATCATTAAAATAAATAATCCAGGGTAACTGATGAAAATGATTGTAGTAGTCCAGGAGGATTCCCACAAGCCTCATGAAACCTGGCCAGCTGAAGCCACTTCTGGGGAACTGACCTGGCTTCACACATGGATGTAGAAATGAGTGGGGAAGGTGCTAAGGTTGTTGTATTCTTGTGCCTTGTGGCAGGCTGGCATGTGGCCAGGGATCCAGTGCAGGTGAAGAAGTTTTCAGGAGGACAGAAAGTGTCTCAAAATTGGAAACTGGAAGAACTCCTAGCATCTGATGGTTCCTTCACCCCACACAGGTGGTCGGTCTCCTGAAGAGAGAATGTTCTCGTAAGATCTCTGAAAATCCGTCAAACGGTTCCTCTCTCTGGGAGCATGCTATTTTAGTGGCTGTTCTACGTAATTCCTGCAAAGGTATCTATGTCTTGTATTATTAAAGAAATCACGTGTCTTTGGAATGCATTTGTTGGTGTCCTTCCATCAATCACAATACTCCTTATTATGACAATAATGCATTTGTGTGTTATTGGTGTGAGTTTTAAGAAAATATGAACAATGTGGTTTATTTTATAAGATGAATAAAGTCATTAATCTTATAGAAAATGCTTTTTTTCAGAGACAAGTAATCAACTGGCAAAATTTTTGCTTTCATGCACAAAAGCGAGTAAAATTTTATTTACAACTAGAATGGTATTCAAAATATTTAACAACTAGTCTGGCTTTGGCACAGACCACTCAGAACAGATGCCATCCATAAACTACTGGTAACTGGTGGATAGCATTTCATTACCAATTCTATTTACAACTATCTATGAGTAAAGATTTAACAATGAACAAAATTTTTTTAAAAAGTTAAATGTTCATCAGTCAGTGACAGATGTGTAAATGTTTCTCTGGCAGGCTCTTCAATGGTCAAAAACATTGCTAAAATAAATAATATATCATGTTAAATTACTTGTCTTCCCTCAGAATTCCTAATGCAAATAGAATTTATCATGATAATTCAATGGCAGCACTGGGAGATCTACAGCAGTATCAATGCACTTAAAATTAGGAATTTGAGTATTACTAAACTTGCTTATCTGTGTATGTATTTATATCTCATCTTGTATTATACAAACTTTGCAGAGACTGTAAAATGTGATTAATATGAATGTCACTGATTTCACTTGATAATTTTTGAAAACATATTGAGTAAAACATAGCATAACTTGAGACAAATATATTTGAAGTATACTGAGAAATATACTCTATTATATTTTTAAATGATATAATTTTACTTATTCACATCCATTCAAAGCTTATTCAAATCATGTTCAGCAATCAAAATCAACAAAAGATCTTTACAAATAATCTCTAATTTTCTGCATTCAGCCAAGCAATGCCCTTTATTTTCATTTATATTATTTTACTGTACACCTAGAAAATAGCTAGCAAAATTTTGAGGTTTAGACTAAACCTCAAACCTAAAAAATTTTAGGTTTGAGCCTAAACCTCAAAATTTTGAGTTTACTTTTTCAAGAAAAGTAAATAATATAATTGACTTTTTTTACTTCCTTTGTGTTTTCCACAAAAGAGAAAAGGGAAAGATTCTGGCTTGATTCCTGTACGTGTGTAATCCTCAACTCTTTATTAATTACACAAATGATGTGCTAATTAAAATAATGGAATTTTCTCATGCAGTAAATTCCAACCATTGCAGCATGAAGAAAAGATTTTATAAAACAATTGGGTAGGTCTGTGTGGTTGAGGATTTTTAGTACATTTCTTTGGAAAATGCAACTATTGGATATATCTTAAGTCCCATGAGTCCTACAGCAAATTATATGCATTATTAATATTTTTTCTTTCACTGATTTTATTTTAATGAAGTTGATTTTATAATTACAATTTATGTTTATGTAGTTTCATGTGTAATTTGTAATACCTAATTTTTCTATTCATATTTATATTTCTGTACTATTTTGCTATTCAATACATTATAGAACTTGGTATTTTCTTTTCTTTTTTCTTTTATTTTTTTACTGAGAGGGGAACAGAGGAAGAAAGAAACATGAATGCAAGAAAGAAGAGGGAAAAAAAAGATTGGTTGCCTTTTGCGTGAGCCCCAACTGGGGAACAAATGCACAACCTAGGCATGTGGCCTGACCAGGAATCAAACCTGCAACCTTTTGGTTTGTAGAATGACACCCAACCAACTAAGCCACACTGGCCAGGATGAGAAACTGGTATTTTCATTGCCTATATATGGGTTTGTAATCAAATTAAGTCATTAAAATACAATGTGTGTCTACTCTTTATTAAAACAAATGTTTTTGTATAAAGTTACACAGCTTGTCTAACTCCTTGAACATTAAAATACATAAAAGATAAACACTATTACATTGAATAACTTTGCCATGACAACTGTATTGAATTTAACCTTTGGATTCAAATATCTATTCCCATTATAATCCATGTATGAACATGTCAGTGAAAGTTCATGATCAGAAGACCATCAGGTATATTCACATTATACATTTACCTTTCAAATAGGTCAAATATAAAGGAGGAATAATAATATGAATAAATAAATTATATATGCAATAATATAAAATACTCTTTTTTGCCAATAGTTGCAATCTCTATTTCATTAAATCCTCCCCATAGTTGTTAACAAGCAGCACAATGGACAGACTCTAAGGTTACACCTTGCCTTGTCCAAGCTCTAGAGGAAGTGCTAATGAGTACAAAATTAGCCAAAAGTTGGCAGCAGTTAGAAAGAAGAGAAGCAGGGGGCCTATGGACAATTCGCAAACTAATCAGCTTCTGAGTAATTGGAATTAGGCCATCATTATTTTAAACTTAGTTACATTCTTACATGCAATTCTCCCATGAGCTCCTTTGCTAAGCATTGCATAATATCGATTTCTAATCTTGCCATGCAAATATGTCTACACACAAAGACCGAAAGATATTATAATAATTTAAACAAAAGCCAACAATATAAAAATTCAAAAGCACATTTCTACAGCATCTACTATGCTAAAATACATTCAAGGTTCTAAGGATACTGAAACAAACAGGATAAATTTTCTTACATTCTGGTGGAGGCGACCTAAATAAACAACTAAATATGTGATCCCTCACAAATTATTTTATTGTTGAGCAATATAATGGGAAATGGTTATTATGGAGCCACACTGAGTAGGCTAAGAAGAAAATAAAAGATGCGCAAATACATATGATGAATATATACCACTCACTCCAAAGCTCAGTTTAGAATAATAGAAAGAGGTCTCTTGTTTTAACCCTGTAGTCAGTGAAACATTTTATTTGAAACTTCTTCCAGAAAAATTACCCTTTTGATTGCAAATATTTTCCCCATATTATCCATCCTCACCTACTAAAGAAAGTTTCCTAAATTGTTGTTTAAATATGTAATTGTCCTGCCCTGGCTCATGTAGCTCAGTGGATTGAACATGGGCCTGCAAACCAAAAGGCTGCAGGTTCAATTCCCAATAAAGGCACATGTTTGGGTTGCAGGCCAGGTCCCCAGTGGGTGGCTCATGAGAGACAACCACACATTGATGTTTCTCTCCCTTTCTTTCTCCTTCCCTTCCCTTCTCTGTGAAAAATAAATAAATATGTAATTGTCCTACTCTGGAACTTATTACCAAAAGAATCAGCTCCTTAGTGTACAAGGCTTCCAAGACCTGTTTCTGGCCCAAAGTCCCACTCATCTTACTACACAACACAACTCTGACTCATCAGGCAAGCTTTCTGATTTCACACGTTCATTCCTACTCTTGGTGTATTTCAACCCAACACATGTTTTGGTAACTCAGCTTGAGTACAAACCCCAGCCTTCTCTAACATGGTGACACAACAGAAAGAACATAAGCTCTGGAGTCAAATTCCCAAAAATTGCTTAGCCTTCCTGGCATTCATTTTGTTCATCTATAAAGAAGAGCAAAAATAATTTCTACCTCAATGGGATATTCTGAAAAGAGTATTAGCCCACACTGACCTTTTAAAAAAATTCCTCTTGCATTTATTGACTTAATTGTATTTTTACCTTTATCTTTTCTGATAATAATGATGATATTTGTTCATTCAGTCACCCAAGCAAACTTGCAAAGCTTTAAGGACCTAAACCAGGTTTCTTAGCTCTTTTGTATTCCCTGCTGTAGTGCTGTGAGTGTTCAAGAAGTGTATACTTGTGGCTCTCTGCTCCTCCTGTTCTACAGACAGTGGCATCTTGTTCACAGTGCCGGGCGCAACCTGGAGACACAATGGTGAAGGTTGGAGTGAACAGATTTGGCTGTATTAGGCACCTGGTTACCAGGGCTGATTTTAACTCTTGCAAAATGGATATTGTCACCAGCAATGACCCCTTCATTGGCCTCAACTACATGGTCTACAGTGTTTTGGTATGATTCTACTCATGGCAAGTTCAAAGGCAATGTCAAGGCTGAGAATGGGAAGCTTGTCATCAATGGAAAATCCATCTCCATCTTCCAAGAGCGAGATCCAGCACTGAATATGTTGTTTAGTCCACTGGTGTTTTCACTACCATGGAGAAGACTGGGAATCACTGACTGACAGGTCGGAGGCAAGAAGCTCATTATCTCTGCCCTTTGGCAGATGTCCCCATGTTTGTGATGAGTGTGAACCATGATGAGTATGACAACTCCCTCAATCCTGTCAGCAATGCCTCTTGCACTGCCAACTATTGGGATCCCCAGGTCAAGGTCATATGTGACAACTTTGGCATTGTGGAGGGACTCATGACCAGCCCATGCCATCACTGCCATCCAGAAGATCATGAATGACCCCTCTGGGAAGCTGTGGTGTGATGGCCGAGGGGCTTCCCAGAACATCATCCCTGCTTCTACTGGCACTGCCAAGGCTGTGAGCAAGTCATCCCCAAGCAGAATGGGAAGCTCACTGGTATGGCATTCCCTGTCACCACCCCTAATGTGTCAGCTGTGGATCTGACCTGCCACCTGGAGAAAGCTGCCAAATACAATGACATCAGAAAGGTAGTGAAGCAGGCATCAGAGGGCCCCCTTAAGGGCATCCTGGGCTATACTGACGACAAGGTTGTCTCCTACAACTTTAACAGTAATACCCACTCCTCCACCTTTTATGCTAGGGATGTCATTGCCCTCAAAGACAGCTCTTTCCAGCTAATTTCCTGGTATGACAGTGAATTTGGCTACAGTAACAGGTTGGTGGACCTTATGTCCACATGACCTCAAAGGAGTAAGATCCTCTTGGACCACCAGCTCCAGGGAGAGGAAGACAAGGCCTCAGCTGCTGGGAAGTGATTGCTCCAAATCGATTCCCCAACACACTGAGGATAACCTGACTTCAGGACATCCTGTTGCAGACCTCCTGAAGAAGAAGAGGTACTTCATACTTATAAATTGATTAATCACATAGGTTACCACAAATAAATAAAAGGAATAACTGAAGAAGTAATTATTGTTTTGGATATAGTATAAAACTACTTTATCATTAGTATAACTGGTTAGCTATGAAGACCAGCTATGACCAAACATAAAAAATAAGAAAAATAAAATAATTTAAGTAAAATAAAATATTTTATTAGAAATTTTAATATTCCCTAAAATTTAATACCCAGATGTTTAGGAAGAAGAACAGTGTTCATAGAGGAAGCGTAAGAAACAAAAAGTTCAATAAACATTAATTTAATACATATTAGGTATTATGCCATGAAGCTATATTAATCCAACATTGAATTGTCACATTTAACCATAAGTATTTGGATTATAGTTGCTTGAAAATAATACAATTTTCTTACAAAGTATGGTCATCATTTCTACAATCATGATTAAAAAGTTAGATATCAAAGATTTGAGTTTAGACATTTAGAAAAAATTAAACAAAGAGAAAAACTACATTTAAAAAAATATAGACTTTTTCAGTTTCTAAAAGGTAAGGAATATGTTTTATTTATTAAATAAAGTATAAGTACATCCACCTTCCCAAATAAAAGTTAGTGTGAGATGACCTACCTCCTTCCCCCTTCTGTTGGAATAATCCAAATTCATTGCCCATTTTATATTTAGTAATTAAACAAGAATACTCTCTGACCATATTTGGGGGCATTTTATTCATAAAGTGAGTTGAAGAAGGCTACAGATGGCATGATCAGGCATTCCTGCACAACTTCACACATTAGCCTATGTAATCAGGGAATCTGTTTTTTTTCTAGTTCAAATTAGATATTGCTTGACAAATATTTATCTAATTATGAGACAAAATTCTATCATTATGCTTAAATCCACTTCTCTGTATATCACAGAAGTGGGCACTCAATACATTCAAATTCATGAGATTGGCCTTACTTTTAGTGACTTCCTCATCCAAGTGCTCGCAACATTGGTTGCCAAACTCTTAAGGCATTCGTAATGCTTTGTTTAAAATAATTATTTCTAAAAGTTGAATGTATTGAGGCTGCTATTAGTTTCTGACTTGCCAGTAATAAAATTGGAGTTCAAATCCTGACTTTGCCATTTCCCAGTTATAGTACTTTAAAGTTACTAACATCTCCAAACTGTATCATTGAAAAATGAGGTTAGTAAGAAAATATCACAAAGAGATTGTAATAACTAACTACTCAATATCTATTAGTAATGTTGAAATTGACTACTTCCTGGCCTTAAAACTGAAGCCTTAAACATCTGAATAAAGTTTATTTTTATGCTTGCAGCAGTACATGGCAAAGTGTCTAACATCTTATACAGATTTAATAACTATTTGTTGAACAAGTGCAAATAAAATTGAAAGGAGAATGAAAAATATTAAGGTATGCCCATACACTTCGGGGTTCTAGCCAGAAAAAAAAAAAACTTTTCAGGATGCTATATTATCCTAAGTACTTGGTCTATTAAGAGAAAGTGAAAGAGTTAATAAGATAAAGGGTTCTATAGTAACTTCAGAAATTTGGAGAAGATTATATTGAATTTCAAATCTATTCATATAAATTTCAAATTTACTTACATAGATGTGTACTCTTCTATGTTATTCTCATTAAATAAATAATTAAATTTATTGCTTTTCTGAATCCATCCAAACTTTAAAAAAAGTTATCCTTGAACTATATGACAATGAAGGACAAGTGTAAGTATAGGATAAAAGCAAAAGTATCTCAATAATTTAGATTATAAAAAGTTCTCACATGGGTGAGTTCTTAAGTTCTCAGCTTTTACTTAAGATAAGACATAAAATGTAAAGCTTGAAATTTTAATTATTTCATATACTAAAAAGGTAGAAATCATTTAATGCCTCATGTTCTAATAAGTTGCCAATTATTCATTCAAAAGATATTTTCTTGTTAAGGCATTTTTGCAAAGCCACTCTGTCTATATAATAGCCACTAGCCACATGTGACTATTTAAATTTAAGTTTACACTAATTAAAATTAAATGTGATTTTAAATTTAGTTTCTTAGTCACATTAGCCACATTTCAGTTACTCACTGGCCACACGTGGCATGTGTTTTCTGCCCTGCCCTGTATGACCACTCCTGTGACTGCCACTCTGCCACTGAAGAACATTTCATGGGATAAGCACTTCTTAAGACAGTTGGGGGACTTAAAGAAAAAGGGGGTTGAGACCAGGTTTTGTAGTCAAAGAAATGAATATATGCTGGAGAAGATGAAACATTAGCCAAAATCACTTTAATAAAAAACAGTTTTCATTTTATAAAACCAAGTGCTCTAGGAATACTGAGGATGGGGTGACCGCGAAGAACTTATGTTCAGATTTGAGTTGAATTTTGGAGAATGAGAGATTACATTTGCATCAGTTGCAGGACTTTAAGTTTTCCACTTTATATTAAAAAATGAAATCCTTAAAGTAGTGATTCTATGAAGTGAAGAAAGCTTGAGGCCATCTCGCAAATGTTTCTTCTTATTTCACTAGTGCCCTAGGTTTCAACAAGAAACACTTACCAGTGAATTTATTTTCAACTTATGGATAGCTGGTATTTGATTGTTTCTAAATTACTCTTATTTGTTGGATATTCAGGAAAAAATGCACTTCTAAGTAATTTCAAATTCAAAATTGCTTCCTTGAGATTTGATTTTTAACCCAGTTCAAGCTAAAAAGGTGTGAGCATAATGTGTTAAAGGCAAAATCTACTGAGGTTCAGAGCTACAAATTTATTTTACCAAATTATTCCCTAAGATAAAAGCATTTATCTTAAAAGTTACAAAAATATTTGTGTTTGGTCTGATTAATCATCTTTGTAGTGTTTTCTTTCTCTCTCTCTCTTAAAACATAAATACAACTAATACATAAGGCTAAGAGATTAAAAGGACTGAGGAGCTCTTATACTTGCTTACTTTACTCAGTAGCATTACTGACAAGCTCTAATGTAATACGATGTCAAGGCGTCCCTTAGGTGTCCCAGGAAAGTGTAATAACTTACCAACACAAGGTGGTGCTCTGTTCTTATGAAACAGCTTGTCTTCAATTTTGTTCTAGAGGTCAAACATCCCTATTGCTTGACCAATTTTTTGGAAGGTTTTAATAACTGTTAATGTATAATTCTTACTTGAACAACTCATTGTAAACTATTTAAAATAATTCTTTGGAAGCTATCCTAATCATCATTCCCACCACTCTGGGAGGATCCAATTGACCTTGTTGTACTCAATAGCACTCTTTGTGATGGTTGTAGGTGCTGGATCTCTCTGATTGTTTCTTTTCATTTTTTGTTTGCAATTCCTTTTGATCAAATAGTTCTTACATTATTCTTTGGGTTGTCTCAAGCTTATTATTTCAAATTCAGATAAAATTTTCCAGGTTGGCCCCAAAATGTTTCAAATGACTTAGACTCTCCTTCAAGTAATCAATCATTTCTTGTTTTATTCTGTTTCTTACATAAGTATGAACATATATAATAGTCATATGATTATATATTTAAATATTTACCCAATGACAAATCTCTGGGTCTACCCTTCCTCTAGGGAAATTCTGACAGCATAGTTTGAGAATGTGACTTATGCAGAGTTAACCACATTTAAATAATCACTCTAGCTGCTGGAGAGACAACAGGCCAGTTCCATATCCCACTTAACTGGAGAATAGTCAGGCATAGCTTCAAATACCAGTGTTTTCTCTGTGTCCTTTTCCTGCTTTTGTAGTCACTGGCTGGACTATTAGCAAGTTTAGAATATAGGTATATATCCTCCAAGAACTAAGATTATCATATTATATAATTTTACAAATGCAAAAACTGTTCATGAAATGCAGTCTGCTATCCTATCCTACCAGATAGGCATATATTTATTTTTAACATTTTTCATGGAAACTTTCCATAACTGCTTTAAATTTCTCAAATTTGATCTCAAAATAATTTCCACCTATCTATTTCTACTCTGAAACATCCCCCCAAAAATCCTTTATTTACAAATGGTTAAAAAAGTCTCAAAAAATTAAACTGGAAGAAGTTGCATATTTCTGAAATGTTTTAAAATCACAAAACAAATAAATTCAAGGAAAAAAATGAAAAGAAGACCGACTTGTTTAGAATTAAGTTCTATAATCATATCTCTAATGAAAGTTTGCTGACACTAGGACAATGTCACAGGTTCAGCTCTTCAAAGAACATACTGTCTGGTTACTATTGCATTTTTACATTTGGATTAATTAGAAACGGAAATGTGGATAGCATTAGCTTCAAAATTAAATGAGCCCCCTAATGGGGAAGCTAATTACTGAATTCATTTTGACATTCTGTTTTACCAGTGAAAATTTAGGTTATTGAATAGAACAATATGTACTCAGACTAGAAATGAAAATTCAAAGCATCCTTGGACAGCATACAATAGAACCAGTGGCTCATACTGAGTCAGACCTAATAATAGTCTTTTGTTAGAGAGGGTTATTATTGCTAATATTGTCACCTTATGACAAAGGTTCTAATATGAAGAGTACTTGGAATTCTTAAAAGCTTCCATTAGTCTATTCAATATCCCTACTTCTGATTTCCATTAATGTATCTTTCCCACTGTGTGATTAGGCGGCTCCACCGGAAACCATAATCTAGAAGTGTTGGGAAAGATTTATAAAGGAAACTTCCATGAGCTCAAAAAACAAAATGATAACTTATCTGGGTTTCAGCACAAAAATGTTTTTTTTTCTTGAGGTTACATTCTGAACAGAAATTTGCAGCGAAGAAACACTGCAGTCACAGTGTTGTGCTTTTTAAACAGTACACACATACCCCACATATACAACCACAGTAATAAAGATAGCAGGAGGCAGGTGACAGTTTGGAAAACATCAGCTCTCTTTGTTATGCTATTTAAATAAAGGCATGTAGGGCTTTAATATCTATTGACATTTAAAAATCAAGGAGTAGTAACTGTTAACTCACTAAAGCACTCAGGTCCCTAGAAATTACGAAATTTTTCAGAATCACATCAAATACCCAGCTAATTCTTAATGAAGGGGGTGATATGATTAAGAGGATCTTTTGTTTACTTTTAAGATAAAGATCCACATCAGGTTCCTAAACCCTGATTCAATAAAGCAGTGTGTGGAAAATGCTGGCCCAGGGGCTCTTTATGATGGAAACTGATGTTTGTGTTACAGACACACAATGTCCCAGGTACTCCAGGATCACCCCAATTGTCTGCCCTCTCTGCACCTTCTAAGGCCCAAATTGGGATATTCTCTAGAATTCTTCCCCAGAGGAGGAGATAAAACATCTGCCCAGTGCGTTTCCTATCAATCTTAATTATAAGTTTCTTTTTCTGAGTTCCCCTCTATTCAAGAGAGCTTCCAACCATATGCATGCTATGTGGCTGAAGGTCATCGTCATTCATTCCTTCTAAGATTCTTGAGTCCTAATAAACTAATTAGGGTCTTCAATGTGGCATATGCATCTCACTGTTTAGTAGGTATGCTAAATTATTTGTAAATTATGTGTCAAACTCATTATGAAAACCAAGCATTTTTCTATTTTAACCCAAATGTCATATGACATCCCATAATTAGAAAATTAAAAGTTGGCTGGCTATGTGCTGATGTACTTTTTATCACAGACTTGTGCTGTGTTAATATATAACAATTCAACAATGTATCTCCTTTTTTTTACCTAGAAGAAATTGGTATAGAGAAGTGCAGTGCTTTTTTTTTAAGATCTCACAGCGAGAACCCCAGAGGTTTCAGGAACAGGAAACAGGAAAATAGGAAACTTATCAAGATTAGATTCTGGCTTGGACTGTATTTAAAAAAAACTAAAACCAAGAAACAGGGAACTGGTATAATCAGGGAAATAAGGGAAGAGCTGTTCCACAGACTCAGGTAGTTAAAAATAAAAAGCTCTATTCTGAGTTGCAGAATCATTAGCCTGTGGTTCCTTATCAGCTTTCTACAGGAATGGTCAGAATGTTTTGATGAGTATGTAGTAATTAGTATTGTATATGAATATATGATAATATAATATGCAGTGATTTAAAAATGTTGGAAATTTTGTTATGCCATTGGAAAATGTTAATGCTAAAGGAGTGATATTGTAAGAGACACGATGCAAAAAATTAAGTGGTATAATCTCAACTATGTAAAAAATTATATAAGAAACAAAAGTAGAAGAAAATATATCAAAATCTCGCTGCACTGCTGTCCTTCATGTCCTTTCAACACCCAAGGCATGTCGCTCCCTCCAAACCTTTCCACTTGCCATTCTTTGACATGGAGTGTTTTTCATTCAAATATTTACATTACTTGCTCCCTGAATCTCTTCAGGTCACCAACCCATAAGAGGCCTATGTAAATTATAGCCACACTCTGTTCCTCTTTCATGGTTTATTTTTCTTCATAGTTGTTAACATTGTCTAACATAAAATAGTTTCCTTATTTTCTTTGTTTTTTCCTAGTGCCCCCCAAGAAGAGGACAGTTTCTAAGAGATGATCAGAGGAGTAAGTTGGGGGTGAATACCAGGGAGTGATTTTAAAAATGACCATGGGAATAAAGCAGATAAGGAAGGAAGTGAGCATATCTGGAAAGTGTCAGACAGTAAAAAGTATAACAGTAATTGTATTGTATATCACAAATATAATTACTGGAATTTGGAGCATCAGAGAGCTAGGGTAATTGAGCTTGGAAAAATAAGAACTAGTCAAGACTGATTTGTTTGAAACTGGGGTTGAATAGCTATTGAAATTCCTGAAAATAACAATACCCACTACAAGCTTCATTCTCCTTGTAGAGATGTCCCCTAAGGGTGTTTGGAATGACTTTTTCAGAAGTTTTCAAATAGGGAAAAGAAAGGATGGAATAAAGGATGAGCCACTTTTACCCTTCTGAGGTATATAATTAGCAGTATTTTGTTCATTCAAGTATGCACCTATAGAGATGTCCCTTCCTTTAGAAAAACAAAAATCAAATCAATGAAATAATATTTTGCAAACTGTGTTGGGTTGTGGGTTGTGAATGGGTTGTGAATGTTATTTCATATTAATGCATCTATGTGCTTAAAATATATAATATTCTATTGTATGTAAAGACTGTAGTATGTTTAACCAAGAACTAATTGTTAGTCAGATTTTTGCCCTCATACAGGGTCCAGCACAAATAATGCCCCTTTTTATTACAAAATCTTTTATTACAAAATCATAAGCATGTAATTCTGTAACATAACAATATCACACTCAAGCACACCATCTAACATTTTAGGTGAAATGTTCAAATTAAAACTATAAATTATCACACCCATATTATTACCCTACCAACCACACTGAAGCAGGCTTTACTTCTGCAGGATCCAGTACTTCACATTTACAGATAAAGAATGATATGTATATACTTCCATTTTTTACAATTCTGCATATTGTTTACATGTTTAAGATACATGTTTAGAGCAGAATTATATACCAAATATTATGTAGAAACAAAATATTGATATCAGTTTATTTAAGAAACACTTATAGAATGAGTTTATGGAATTAACAATTGCCAAACATTATTGTAGGTCTTGGAATATAGCAATAAGCAAAACAGAAGGGAATGGCAGCCTTCATAGAACTTATGTTCTGATAGAAATAGAGCTGAGATTGTTTTATATAAAATTATATAAATATATATATGTTGTCCTGTAGAGCAAAAGGTTGCATGTTGGATTTCCAATCAGGGCACACATCTAGGCTCAGGTTCAGAAGGCAACCAACTGATGTTTCTCTCTCTTCTCCCTTCTTCCTCTAAAATCAATAAAAATTTTAAATATATATATGTGAGTGTGTGTATAATTTGTCTGGTAAAAAGTACAACCATTGTTAATATTACAAGAATGGATTTCACAATATCATTGTAACCTGGCAGCCAAGGAGAGTGGACTGGAATGCATATGCATGAACAATGATGACTTCACCGTACTAGTCAGTGGAGATGGTAGACACTGTTGAGTGAGTATGTATACTGTGTGGTCATCACATGCAAAATGACTAAATGAGTAGAACAACAAATCTGCATCAAATTTTGTGTTAAGTCTAAAGATTCCTCTGTGGAAACTATTCAGATGATTCAGAAGGCTGAAGCTATGGACAACTGGTGATTGGCAACTTCATCACGACAGCACTCCCACTTGCACATCACATCTCACGTAGAGATTTTTGGCAAAACATCAAATCACACAGGTGACAGCCCCAAATACAGCACAGATTTGGTGCCCTGAGACTTCTGGCTTTTCTCAAAACTAAAATTGCCTTTGAAATGGAAGATATTTCAGACTATCAATGAGATTCAGGAAAATAAAATGGGGCAGCTGATAGCTTTTGGGAGAACTGTGTGAGGTTCCAAGGTGCCTACTTTGAAGAGGACTGAGACATCATTGTTCTATGTACAATGTTTCTTGTATCTCCTTCAATAAATGTCTCCTTTCCATATTACATGTCTGGATACCTTCTGGGCAGAAATATATATATACAGTGTGTGTGTGTGTGTGTGTGTGTGTGTGTGTGTGTGTGTAGAGTAGGCACAGATATTCCCTATAATATATAAAACCTATTTAGACACTTCATCTCTCTATAAAGAATTACCCAAACTTAATCTTTTCTGCTTTATAAAATATAAATGACTACAAGTACAAAAAGGCAGCTATCCTGGGAGTATAGCTAGAAGCTTAGCAGGTAGTAGAGTGGTTCCATTCCCAGGATCAGTTCACTCTCTCCACTCTTCTGAAGTGCTTCAGCCACTCTCATAGCAGTTCTGAAGGGAAGACAGTGACCCACATGTCCAGGGATTGTTGTGCACAATTCCTACAAAGGTAGTTAACTCTGAGGGCTCTGGAGGTAATTTGGAAGGCACAGGTACAAATTTGTGACTTCATTTCAGGTTGCCTCTTCTTTTGTGTCTCTGTGTTTAAGACAAACACTGTAAATTTAAGAAACTTGATATGTAGCCATCTATATAAAAGCAGTGTCTGACAACAACTGTTATTTATTGTTTGCCTTCCCCAAGTGCAGTGAATCAAAAAATATAACTTCCAGGAAACAATGACATATGGTCAAATCCTCTTTCAGTTCTACCACCAGATATGGATTGCTATTGATCTGTGGTGGAAGAAGGAGCTTCCATCTTTACCATGAGGTCTCTTAGTCAGGGCATTTATTAGAATTTGATCATTTTTTTTCCACTCATTTCTCATAACAGTGCACTGGTATCTTCAGGAAAGAAGCTGAACATCAGTTCCCAGAGTCATCTTTAAATTTGTTATAAGTATCTGGGAAAAGAGCTTTGAGGTTTATTTGTGCTAATGATATTATAGGCCCTGATTCTTTCTTTTTAAATCATTTAGACAGATTCCAAGAGTAAAGAAAAGGAGTTCGAAGGTAATGTCTTTGGCTTTGTTTTGAAAAGTTTTACTTAATTTTTCATATCTGTTCAGGGTATTGATTAATATTCTGTTTCTGAAAACTAAGCTGTGATTGGAAGAGCACAAATCAGATGAGCTCTCTCCTCTCTTGGAGAAGAGGAACGATACCTAGGTATTTCATGATAAATAATAGCAACTAAGAGTAATGAGGTAATTAGAACCCGTATTATCATAAGCTAAAGATATTTTAGAGATAATGGACATTGTAAAAGGATGTAATTTTCCTCTTTTATTGAAAATCAATTCAGCCTCTCAACTTTTAAAGATTGTGTGGTAGGAGATCTGGCAAATTGAGGATTGTTTTCAATGAGGAAACCTAGTGAGGAAATTGTTCTACTGTGAATGGTAACAAATTAAAACTACAAATTAACATAAATCCACAGGAAATATTGAATATCACTTTAACTTCATCATTTAGCTATAAGCACTCAAAAAAAACAAGAACAGTAGAAACAAGACTGTGACTACTGCCACACTTTTTGCTGTATTTTTAATACTAGGAATAAAAAAATGGATAATTAGGTTTTTGTAATATTTCCTCATAAGACAGGATTCCTTAGTTTTTCCCTAAGTTCATTTTTAAAAAGGAATGTTCATCTATTTGAATAAAACCTTATATTTTAAAAAATGGTTTTTCAATAAATATCCAACTTACAAGAATATTACAAAGTGTTGTTTTAGAAATTAACTATTTACTTTTTCAGTTTCTATATTCTATTCATCACACAAACATACTATTACCTCATTACATGAGTGGGTGTCCATTTTTGCAATGTTAGATATTAAAGATGTAAGCCACACCTTGTATTTTTCTAATATGTCTACAATTATGAACAAAAATATTGTGGCACAAAATATCAATGGGCTTGATAGTCATATGTGCTACAACATAAATTTTCTCTTAAGTTAAGGCTTTTTGCTTTGTTTCCCAACCTAAAAGAACATGTACCAATGTAATTTATTTCTCCAAAATCAAAGTTATACTTGCTATTTTCCCATAACACTCTCTCTCTCTCCATATTTTATATGTGTATGTGTGTATATGTATATGTACATATACACATATACACACATATATAGTCTGTCTGGAAAAATTGCAGCCATTGTTATAATGAGAATGGTTTACACAACATTGATGTAACCCGGCAGCCAAGGAGAGTGGACTGGAATGCTCATGTGTGAATAATGACAACTTCACTGTACTAGTCAGTGGTGGTAGTAGATGCCATTGAGTGAGCACGTGTACTGTGTGCCCTCCCATTCAAAATGACTGAATGAGTAGAGCAATGAATCTGCCTAAAACTTTGTGTAAGCTTAAACATTCCTCCACAGAAACTATTCGGATGATTTAGAAGGCCACAGCTATGGGCAATTGGTAGCTTCATCATGACAATGTGCCTGTTCATGCATCATGTCTCTGCAGAGTTTTTTGGTGAAACATTAAATCACCCCAGTTACTCAGACCCTGACTTCCCAGATTTGGCTCCCTGCATCTTCTAGGTGATAAATCTGGGCGTTGGGGGGGGGGGGGGAGGCAAAACTAAAATCACCTTTGAAAGGAAAGAGATTTCAGATCTTTAATGAGATTCAGGAAAATATGATGAGGTAGCTGATGGTGATTAGGAGAACTGTGTGAGGTTCCAAGGTGCCTACTTTAAAGGGGATTTGTGCATCATCATCCTATATACTATGTTTCTTGTATCTTGTATCTTCTTTAATAAGTGTCTCTATTTTTCATATTACATGGCTGGATACCACTTGAACAAATTATACACACATACACATGTGCATATATATGTATAAATATGTGTGTGTGTATATATATATATAATTGTTCTCCTACTCAGTAAATACTTTTTTTCTTAATTAATGTTTTCTGACCATTCCACTAGTTAGCTTAAGTCTCATCAGCCTATGATTCTTTAACTCTTGTCACTAATTATTTTAGTTATCCTGTGTACTCAGGCATTATTCTGCCTATTTGTCATTTTACTTAATGTACACATGTATGTACTTTTCCTATAGAGTCAATGATTTACTTTAACTATTATTTATTTTTACTATGCATCTAACTAAAGATTATACCATTGCTAGTGCCCACAGCATTTGTTTTCACACTTGCATTATCAAAGTTAATTATTTATTTAAGTAAGAAGTCCTCTTCTAATTACAAGCTTTGGTTAAAGGCAAATGGTTAGAATTTCAGCCTTACATTTCACACCAGGAAGCCATGTTACCACCTTTGATCTAGGTAGAAGGCCTTAATTAAAATAAATGTATTACAATAAAGATGTCATGAAGCACAGTTAAAAAATATGTTAATTGTTTTCCTGTTTGTTGTGGCTATATGCAGCATTCGGTCTGTATTTATAAAGCAGAGTTTTTAAGGTTGGAAGCCCCATCTTAATCTTTAAAAATCCATAATTTCTAGCCCAGTGTCTAACAGAGAGTGGGTACTCCTCAAAAGTTATTATTAAATTTTAATGGATTCATTATATAAATATCAAGATGTTCCTTATTTTCCTTATTAGAATAAGAGCTTTGTAAAATCAATTGTCATGTTTCCTACTTTTTAATGCCTATACTACAGTGCTCATTTCCAATAAACAAATAAATTAATAATTTCAAAGAAAGTAAATTCTAATTGTATTTTGAGACTTTTTAAATTAGGATATTTAAAAGAAAAAAATTCATAGAAAAACAAATGTACACATAAACACTAAAATTTTAACAGAATTCAATTTAAATAGCTCAGAAAGTTCTGTGGACATTTTCAGAGGTTTACCTTTTTTTTTTTCATTAAGAAAATTTATCTATTGAGTTGTCCTTATAAACCAGAAATGGAAAGAAGGAAGATACAGTGCTTGAACCTAAATGATGTGTAGTTTAATGCAAAGGTCCTATGCAATTATAATAGAATAATAGAATTTCCACAGAAATGCTGAATGCATGATACGTTGAGAGCATGTTGACAGTTGTCTAAGTCTGCCATGATGGTAGGCTGAGTTCAGAAAAGCCTTCAGAGGAGAAATGAAGATTTATCTACATTTCTACAAATTAAGATTTATCTACAAACCTGAGCTGTTGAAGTCAGGAATTCTGCCTACTTATTTACTTTTATTAATAATATCTAGCAGTGTGGGGCATGCAGTAGGCACCAAATAAACATTTATTTAATAAAATTCTAATGAATCTATAACACAAATTTAGACAAAATACAGAATAAGCAAATGGGTTAGATACATTGATAAATCAACAAGTAGACTATATAAGAGCAATTTCAGTGAACAAGAAGTGAAGTGGCTCCATTTCAGGAGCTAGCCAGGTAGTTGATAGACAGGAGGCACTAGAAATAGAACAGGAAGGGAGGAAAAGGAGCGTGTGCCATTACAAATGTTGTTGAGAGAGCATGGCTCCTTTGAAAAGGTACATAAAATTTAATATTTTGAGAGTTTAAGGAAGAAATAGAAATGACTTCATGTCAAACAGAAGTGAGGACCAGAACAGAAAGTGAATGGAAAGGAGGAAAGACTAGAGTGAGAAAGACCAGAAACAAGTTTCACAAAGGTCTAGAAAATTAGTGATACATTTCTAAACAATGTTGATGGCACTGGGCCACGAGTCTAGAAGCAGTTATTTGCAAGAAAATATGGTAGGATCAACACAACCCAGTGAGTACTGGATATAAGAAGTGGTGGTGGTAGTGGGCTGGAGTTTAGCATGATTCCCAGTTTTTCATTTAAGCAACTGTGTGGGGTAATTAACTGAGATCAAAAGTATGGGAGGAATATTATGTTTAGGATGGATGGTGCTAAATTTATTTTAGATTTGTTGACCTCGAAGCATGTTCCAGTTAATAAATTCTATATCATAACTAATAGGAAGGGTGGAGACACAGAATAAGTGGGTCCCACATACTCATTTGGCACATAAAAATCACTAGAGATACCAGAGCTTCCCCCTGAGGAATGAGGCATGCCAGCCCCACACTGGTCCCCCTAGACCAGTGCTCCAGAACCAGAAAGAGAAGTCTTCACAATTTTTGGTTGTCAAAAGGAGTGGGAATTGTGGCTGAGTGAGACAGATGGCTTCTGGAGTCCCAGGTGGTCCTCTTTTTTAAAAAAATTTTAATTGTAGTTCAAGTACAGTTTTCTTCCCTTTACCCCCATCCCAGCCCACCCCCCTAGCCCTCCCCACCTACCTGCCATCTCCACCCCCACCCTTGTTATTGTCCATGTGTCCTTTATACTAGTTCTTTCAAACTCTTCCCCCTTTCCCTTGAAATTCCCTCCCCTCTCCCCTTTGGTCACTGTCAGCCTATTCTCAATTTCAGTGTCTTTAGTTATATTTTGCTTGTTTGTTTGTTTGTTTGTTTTGTTGATTAAATTCTTGTTAAAGGTGAGATCATATGCAATTCCACTGCTAGGATTGTATCCTAAGAACCCTGAAATACCAATCCAAAAGAACCTATGTACCCCAATGTTTAGAGCAGCACAATTTACAATAGCCAAGTGCTAGAAGCAACCTAGGTACACATCAGTAAATGAATGGATCAAAAAACTATGGTACATTTACACAATGGAATTCTATGAAGCAGAAAGGAAGAAGGAGCTCCTACCATTTGCAACAGCATGGATGGAACTAGAAAGCATTATGCTAAGTGAAATAAGCCAGCAGTGAGAGACAAATACCAGCTAGTCCTCTTAAAGGGCCAACACAGTGACTGACTCACTCCCTCTGAGCTCTAGCCTTAGGGTAGCAGCAGAAAGGCAAGTCAATGACATTAGGGGAAGAACTGAATTGTTTAGCTTCAGGGTGAGAGCTGGAGGAACAGTTTTCTCCAAGAAAGAATTGCTGGCAAAAGCCAGTGTTCCTTTCCTAAAATCTCCCCCTACAGAGCTGGCAGGCAAGTGTGGTATCTGAGAATAAATCAACATGTATATCACTCTTAGCCCTGCACTGGTGATTACCTGAGACCCTGCCCCACCAAACCTGCAGGCCCACATAAGCCATTTCCAGGTTTTTCTACACAAATGACCTGTCTTGGCTCATACTACAGACTCTCCTAAAATCTCTCAAAGGTTCATAAATTTCACACAAGCCATATCTGTCCTTGGCATGCCCCATATTTCTTGTTAAGTTGCCCCAGGCCTGGCACTACCTACAGCCAGGCTTGTTTTGCAGCTTGGCCTTTCCTGGGCACATCCAAGCCCAATACAAGTAGCAGCCACTTACAGATCACTTTGTAGCTCATGCTGGGTGACCCTGGGCAAGGCACAAGCAACAGCTGACCTTGGCCTTCACTTCATGGGGTGTCCTAGAGACAATGCACCCAGTGAAGAGCTTCAGAACTCTCTAGAGAACTACCCAGCCACCTCCAGGAACAACACACTCCAGCGGTTCCTGCACAGCAGCTCCTCTGCTATAGTTTCAGCAAACTCTTGAAACCAATTGGCTTGGTGGTAAATCCCTTGCACTGAAGTAGTAGTCCCAATTAAGGCTCAGCTACAACAGGAGAATGCGCACAGTCCACAGGCGGGGCTTCCTTGGAAAACCCAGCTCAGGTAACTGTGGAGGCTGTTCCACTGTGCCCTATGTGACACCTACAACATAAGTCCATTCTACCATGACTGGGAGAAGTTGAAGCTCCACTTAATACATAAAAACAAACACAGGGAGACAGCCAAACCAATGAGACAAAGAAATATATCCTAAATGAAAAAAACAGAACAAAACTCCAGAAAAAGAACCAAACAAAATGGAGACAAACAATCTACCAGATACAGAGTTCAAAACACTGCCTGCAAAGATGCTCTGTTAACAGAGGGGAAGAGTATAGAAACTTAATGAGAATTTCAATAAAGAGATAAGAAACATAAAAATGGAGACAGAAAACATAAAAAATTCAGTCAGAAATGAGAAATACATTCACTGGCATGAAAAATACATTATAGGGAATCAACATGGATTAGATGAAGTGAAGAATCAAATCAAAGATTTGGAAGATGAGGAAGTAGAAAATACCCAATCAGGACAGGAAACAAAAATCCAAAAAAATTAGGATAGTTTAAGGAATCTCTGGGTCAACTACAACTACACCAACATTCACATAATGGGATATAGAAGGAGAAGAGAAAAAACAAGAAATTAAAAACCTATGTGAAAAAAATAATGACAGAAAACTTCCCTAACATGGTGAGGGAAATAGATGCACAAGTTCAGGAAGTACAGAGGTTTCCAAGAAGATAAACCTAAAAAGGCCCACATCAACATACATCATAATTAAAAGGTCAAAGCTTAAACACTAAGAGAGAATCTTAAAAGCAGCAAGCAGTTAGTTAACTACAAGGGAGCTCCCATAAGACTGTCAGCTGATTTCTCAAAAGACATTTTGCAGGTCAAAAGGGATTGACATGAAATATTCAAAATTATGAAAAGCAAGGACCTGTAACCAAGATCACTCTACCCAGTAATGTTATCATTTACAATCAAAGGGCAGATGAGGAGCTTCCCAGCAAAGAAAAAGCTAGGAGTTCATTACCACCAAACCAGTATTATAGGAAATGTTAAAGTCTTCTCTGAAAAGAAAATATCAAAAATATAAAAAATAAAATGGCAATAGACAAATATGTCTCAACAATTACTTTAAACGAAATGGATTAAATGCTTCAATCAAAAGACTTAAGGTGGCTGAATAACAAAACACAACCTTTACATATACTGTCTACCAGAGACTAACTTAAGACAAAAGACACACATACACTGAAAGTAAGAGGATGGGGAAAGATATTTCATGCAAATGGAAACTAAAAATGAAAGCTGGGGTAGCAATTCTTATACCAGACAAAATAGGCTTTAAAACAAAGTCTTTAAAGCAAACAGGAAAAGATGGACCCAAAAATTTAACTTCTGGTTATTTATCTGAAGACACTCAAAATATTAAATTGAAAAGACGTGTGACTCTTATGTTCACTGCAGTATTTTTTACAAAAGCCACGATACAGAAGCAATCTAAGTAACCATCAATAGATGAATGGATAAAAAACTGCTGCATGTATACAATGGAACATGACTCAGCCATAAAAAAGAATGAAATCTTGCCATCTGCAATAACATGAATGGACCTAGAGGGTACTGTGCTGAGTTAAATAAATCAGACAAAGACAAATGCCATATTATTTCACTTACATGTGAAATCTATAAATAAATAAGTAAACAAACAAACAAAAAAACTAGGAAGCAAAACAGAAACCCGCAGATGAAGAGAATATTTTGACAGTTTGCCACATGGGAGAGAATTTGGGAAGATGGGTGAGAAAAGGTGAGGGAATTAAGAATTGCAATTTGGTACGTACAGAGTAGTCATGGTGATGTAAAGCACATCATAAGGAATGTAGTCAATAATATTATAATAATTAGGTATGGTTTCTGGTGGGCACTAGATTTATCAGAGTGTCCACTTTGTAAGTTATATTAATGTTTAATCACTGGGTTGTACACTTAAAACTAATATAACATTGTGACACATCAACTGTAATTAAAAATAAAAATTATTTTGAAAAAGCAAGCCTAAACTATATTAAACTACACCTAGAAAATGTGATTTTGCTGAAATTAGAACCCATCTGACCTTTTTGAACTGGCTTTAAATCTTTGGGAAATTGTGCTTGTTTATTCTTAGAAAAGCATAACTTTCTATTTTGAGAAAACTTCTGAAAAGTCATTGGGATTCTTGACTATCGGGTAAGCGCTACAAATAATTTTTAGGAGTTATGTATTCATTAATTATAAACATGGATTTTTATTTCCTCTAAAATGACAAATTTTTTAAAGAAGGGAAAATATTGGCAAAATGGCTTTCAAGTTTTCTACACATAACACTCTGAAAAAAGTTTTAGAAATAGAATATATATATATGGTCTATACTTGAAAATAGAATATGATTTACGTTGAATAATTGTGATGTGCTAAAATCACAAACATATACTATGTTTGCACATATCCTTAGAGTACTAAATTTATACTGAACTTTCTAGGTTTTTGGTATTTGAAGATTTAATACTCAGTTTCTACTGTTTTCCACTGATCTGAAGGGTCAGGGTCATGTTATTATATTAGTTTTGCTAATGCACAAATGTAAATCATGAAAGAAATCCCCAGTCTCTACATCTCAATGTAACTTTATGTTTTTTCTACTTTTCTTGTGACTGTAACATTAATGGAATAAAATATTTTATCTTTTGAGGAAAGTGTCCATGAAGAAAGACATGTCAGTTTTTTAGTTGTTTGTTAACCAGAGCTTTCTTTTTCTTTATTGTTGTCCAATTACAGTTGTCCCCATTTCCCCCCCATTTCTCTCCCCTGCCCTACCCACCGCCACCTCCCACATTCTGTTGTCCCCCACTGTGGTCTTTTTTTTATACATGTTCCTTGACTTGTGAAAAAATAAATTGTTGTGTGAGAAAATGCAAAGGAATCATATGACTCTTGACAAAGGGAATTGAAAAAGCTGGGAACACTTCACATTTGCAAATTTGGAAACAGATGTTTTAGGAAGAATTGCTCTTTGACTTCTTTCACAGAATCTGTTGAAAACAACTAAGTGGCATTGGAATTTCATAATAGGAGAGATGATTTTTAAGGACTGACATTCAAAATATGGATGGGTTTACCATGAGAAAATAGCATTAAAAATTACTAGGTCCCATAGAATAATGGTCAGCACTCTGGACTCTGAAAAATAACAGCTACTTACTATTTACTAGGCATTTTCTGTGTTTCCACTGTGTTAGTACTTCCTGTAATTCTCACAATCATTCTACAAGATAAGCTTTTTTTTTATGGTTGTACATCTAGGAAAATGAAGGTTCAAGGAGGTAATAGCACCTCCTCAGAGGTTAGGTCATCCTAGCTTATCAGTCAAGTCTTTTGGGCTTTCATCTGGAGTTCTGAGTATTAGTATATATGCACATTTCAGACATGAGATATATTGATCGCCTCTGGCTGAGCTCGTATACTAGGTTCTGAGTAAAATATATTTAAAATAAATGGAAGGCTTACTGTTATTAATGAGTAGGCAATATGTTAACTGAGTGGGCTCCGGAAACCTGAATGCTTGAGCTCAAACCCTTGGTCAGCCTCATACTGGCTAGATGATTTGGGACAGGTTACTTATAATCTATGGCCTCAGTTTTCTCACTTGTAAGATGTGGATAATGATGGCAAACACCTAACAGCATAGTTATGTGTTAAAACAGTTCATAACAAAGGGCTCCATTATGTTAGTTATTATTATGTACAACATACAGCCAGAGTAAATTCGTTATCTAATTCTCTATTATTGTTTTCCTCACTTTCCCTAGAATTTAGTCAATATGGTCAAGTCTAATAACCAGTAAATTAATAACTATTTTGTTGTGCTGAAGACTTTTAATAGAGAAAGATTTGCTTTTAAAGGTTTTAAATGTAATTCTGACTACCTATCTGCTACAAATGTTTTCACTGTTTATGGTAACATGTATTTTCCAAATTCATTATGAGAGTATATATGAAAATAAGGCTCACTGAATTTGAAACAATCTGAATTGAGTAATTTAAATTATTTTTAAAATGGCATTTAACTAACAGACAGAGAAGGAAGCTGAGTCAACTTTGAAACTTCCTGTATTCTGCCGCAATGGTGTTGTGATCCTTGGAGTAAAGGGAGATCAGTTTGATGCCACTTTGAGCTCCCTGTGCATTGGAACATAAAGGGAAGAGGTGGGTGGGAGCAAAGCTGAGCTAGGAGCCAACTGGAATGAGACCCGGCAGGGGGCCAATGGAGCCGTTAGACAGATGGGTGGATGAAAAGACCCGGGCACACAGATTGTTCAGTGATGACTCAGCTAAGAAGGGGAAAGGTTATGATATGTCCCAATTACCACAAATAACCAAAGAAAAAATAACTCTGAAAATAAACTACAAAAGGAGAGATTAAAGGCTCATTGGGATCTTTCTGGAATTCTTTTCACAGTCCTCCTCAGACTAAGTTACTCAACCATAATTATCTGAATTGATCTGACAATTCTTCACTTGTGTTCATATATCTCATACAAATATATGAATATCATTTTTGCTTATTTTTCATTGGATTGCAGTTTATAAAGGGCTAAAATTCTATTATGTACTTCAATATTTCTTCACACTGACATGAATTTTAAAATACTGTTATTTGTCATTAAGATACAATACTTCAAATATTGATCCAATATTTTTCATCATTATGGGTTAAGTTGAATTCAAAGATAAAAAAGGTTATTTGGAACTGAAACATTAATGAAAAAATCTGTATGCTTTAGAGACTGACTCTCATTCATAGCAGTTAGTCATATTTTATATATACTCATATATAGAACAACAACTTGAGATTTCAGAAAATTTTAGTCATTTTTTAAATGATCATTGGACTACTCATCAAACATATTTCACTTCAACATTTAAGAATTTATATATTTGCAAATTAATTAGTTGACAAATAGTTCTTGAGCACCCTGCACTTATAATAAATGTTCTGCCAAGGTACTTGTGGCTCCATTTTTAAGGCAAAACTTTTCTTTTCTGCATTTAAATATTTTGTAATACAAAGAGAATACATATAGATGAAGACACATTCCCAAAGACCCAATTCAGAAATTGCATAACTGAACTTCCTTATTTGTTCATATATTTCCTGTTGCACTTAGCATACTAATTTATTTCTTTTTTAATTGAATTCATTTGAGTGATGTCGGTTAATAAAATTATATAGGTTTCAGATGTAAAATTCTATGATATGTCATCTGTGTATTACACTGTGTATTACACTGTGTGTTCACCACCCCAAGTCAAGTCTCCTCTATTACCATTTATCCCCTTTCTATTTATTTTGTGTGTGTTTGTTTTCCATAGTAGACAATGAGATACCCTGAGGAAAAGTTAATTTTATTATTTACAAATATGTAGTACAGGCCCCTTCATATAGTAACACTCAAATATAATTAGTAGAAGGAAACAAGAAAGAAAGACGGGGAGGAAAGGGAAAGAAAGAGTAGGAGCAAGAAAATGTGGGAACGAAAGAAAACGAATGGTGTTATGCAACCTGTTTCCATACTCTACACAATAATTCTGTGGGACAGGATGTCATTGGATATAGTGTTTTACAAAGTTTTAAACAACAAAAAAAATAGTGTCTCTCTTGTATACATCACTTTATAATTTACATAATTCCTTCATACACATTATTTGTTTCATCTTCACAGTAACTCAATGAGACAGAAATCATTTTCTTCCTTCTTTTACAAAGGAAGAAACTGAGGTTCAGATAGTTTAAATGACTTTCCCAGATAACAAACAGCAGAATTAGAATCAAACTAAAATCCTCTAAGTCCATAAATTTCTCACAAACATAATTTAAGGTTAATGTTATTAAATTAATTATATACAACATAGTTAATTGCTTCAGAAAAGACCTAAAGTTTCTTTTGGACATACCAAGGAGTAACAATAGTAATAACAATGACAGAAACAGTAACATACCTAACTAACATAGTATATTGACTGCTCACTACTTTCAGGTTCTGTTCTAAGTGTTTGCTTGTGTTTGCCTATTTAGTTTTCACAGTTCTTCACAACTCAATGTAAAAGGTCCCATTACTATAGTTATTGTACATATGAGAAAATTGGGGCACCAAAATGAAGTAATTTATCTAAGGCCTCACAGTGGCAGCAAATCTGAGACCTAGTCTTTATCATCTTCTATTTAAACATCCCTGTCCTTGATATGATATAAATGTTCATTTAAAATAAGTGAAATTACAGTTCATTCGTACTGTTAGTGTAGAAATTTTGGACCAGTCTCTTAAGCCAGTAAGCTGTGTTTTCAGCAAAGTATTGAGCCTGTTTTGTACCAGCTTCTTTCTCATGAGATGTGACTAAATGCAATGATGAGCAAGCTACATCCGGATTCTAAAAAATCTAGGATGGAAATCTGCTCACAGTCTTCACATCACTGCAGTAGTAGACTAGGAAATAAAAAAATCAGAGTGGAAGCCCTGGCTGGCATAGCTCAGTGGATTGAGCTTGGGCTGCAAACCAAAGCACCGCAGGTTCGATTCCCAATCAGGGCATATTCCTGGGTTGCAGGCCATGGCCCCCAGCAACTGCACATTGATGTTTCTCTCTTTTTCTCCCTCCCTTCCCTCTCTAAAAATTAATAAGTAAAATCTTTAAAAAATAATTAAAAAATAAAAAACTTTGGAAAATTTTTTAAAAATCAAGAGTGGAACAGTCAGCACATCAATTAACAAAATGATGACTCAAGAGGAGGACTTAGTATCAAAAAAAAATCTATTCTACAATTATTTTAAGGCTTAATATTCATCCTGTATACAGACATTCAGGGTAAACCACTTTAAAGAATATATTTTTAATCCTTTATTTCAATCCTTAATGACTCCAGAATTTTGAAGATGAGGCTCAGGCCAGAGGGAGGTTGGGAGTGAGAAACATTGTGGAGGCCTCAGTAACTCTCAGATACGCTGGGTGAACTGGCTACCTGACAACCCATCATGACCAGTATCATAGGCTCATTCACAATAACCTCTCCAACACTGATTCACTGCATTGGCTTTTGAAACACTAAATACCTTGATTTTCATCTTTGCTTTCAACTCCTGTGCTTCTTGTTATGATTAGTCTTTTCTGGTTTCTTGGCTCTTTAATCTCATTTAAACAGAGAATCCTCTAAGGTCTAGTTCTTGCCCCTTTGTCCTTTTTCTTGTCTGTCCCTTGGGAAACTTTCACAATCTAAATAACTAGAATTTGAGAAATTGTGACCCAGATCTCTTCCTTCCTATTAGTCCATGTCAGTTAGATGTCTCAGCATCACTGCAAGTTAAATAGGTACACAACTGAAACAATAAAATGGTCCCAAACCAGACCTGTATCTGGAATGTCCTCTATGGTTCTGCAGTTCATCTTAAACTCCTTCCTCTTTCTTCCATGACCTAGTCCCTTCATTTTTTTTTTTAGAATAAACATGGATGGGTGAAACAACAAATACATTATTTTTTTATGTTTTGTTCTATTTTTTATCCAAATAATTATTTCCAAATCTTGTGAATAAAGAGAATTAAAGAAAGAATTGATCTCTTACCAAAAATTCTTAAAAGATAAGGATTTAAGAAATATTAAATTAAGGAAAAGAATAATTGTAAGAGTGGTTTGTACTTTTCTTTCTATATTTATATTGACAATTAAATATGAGGGATAATACATGTCCTATTAGTCAAAAAAAGTACCTTTTGAAGATATTTAAATTGTATACCAATTTCTCCCCCCCCCTCATTATCTCAACTCTTGCTTCATGTGTTCTCAAAATTGCTCTATTGGACAATACAAGTGATGGACATAAGCTTATAAAATCAAATTTGAATAGAATTCAATGTCTCAATTTTTGTCCAAGTGCTGACATTACCTTAAGCTTTGAACCCTAAAACTCCTGGAAGTATTTTAGAATTGAAAGCATGCTACTTGATCAAAATCAGGTATTAGTTCTTGACAGGCCGCAAGTAAGCTTGATGATCCTTTTTTTTTTTTAAGATTTTTTTAAAAGATTTTATTTATTTATTTTTAGAGACAGAAGGGAGGGAGAAAGAGAGAGAGAAACATCAATGTGCAGTTGCTGGGGGCTGTGGCCTGCAACCCAGGCATGTGCCCTGACTGGGAATTGAACCTGCAATGCTTTGATTAGCAGCCCGTGCTCAATCCACTGAGCTACGCCAGCCAGGGCGATGATCCTTTTTTTAAAGTACAAAATTCTGAGTGTCATGGTCCCACTCTGCACACTGGGGTGATGTGCTTCTCAATAATGTTCTCAGGTTGGTCTCACTCAAACATAGCAGGGGATAAACATGAATAAAAGGAGTAAAAAATGATTTGAAAAGCATATTTTTAAGCTTAAAACATAAATGATAAAGATAGAGGTATTTGGTGCCCCTCCAGAAGAGACCTCAGAACAATCAGGTAAAACACATTGTTATCTGTAGACTTGTAAGATTGGTCTCAGCTACTTTTAGAACTCTTCCTGAGTACTCGGTAGGGGGAAAGTACTTTTGTATATTTTAGAATTTGTCAACTTGAGGATATATTCAATTAAGGTGTCATGTCTCATCTCAAGTGGAAAAACAAAGGTAAAAAGCCTAGTGGTACAATGGCATTTAACAGCTGATAATAGTGTTTCTGCTTGATTTGGTGTAATTACCCAGATTGAACATGCTCAGCTTCAGAATTATAGGCAACCATTAATTATCTGTTCCCTATCCCAGAGTGTATATATTTTTCATGAACCTTTAGGGTTAGGAGTCAAAAGGAAGTACAGCAGTTTGTTTTATTTAAACTTTGGTTTGTGATATATTGTATAGGACTTTGGGAGACAAGTGATTTGTCATACAACACCACTAACTTGAGCTAGTATTGGATAGAGAAATTTGCCAGCTTAATTAATCAGCTATATGGACTCAATGGTGTCTGCAATGGTGTCTGCAAATTAGTTTTTTTTCTTAAATATCATTCTGTATTACATTTCCCATCTTTATTCTACCTATAAGGTTGCCAATTTCTATAAAAACCTGATGACTTAACCCTGTGGGACAGTAAGAAACATATTTTCTATACTCCCATCCACCCATGGGTATGAGGTATTGAAAGACAAAGACACAAATAAAAAAATTAAGAAGCCTTGTCGTATAAATGCAATCCTTGCAATTTTCTCCAAACACTACAGTCAAAATTTAAATTGCTGTTCAATTATTGTAAATGCCAGATTTATATTTCATTTAATGCAACAGTCAGCCAATATGTGGTGACTTCGTTTCATACATACAAGTAATGCAAAATTTGAGGTTTCACTAGGTAGTATCACTGAATCTTCTGTGATAGCATATCCAAAAGTAAAGTGCAGCTTTGCAACTGTCAATTCAGGGTCTCCAAATATAGTTTGCAGGTTGTACTCTGCACAAAGAAATATGACTAGGTGCTGAAATCAGTCGGGGTTTAGCTCTCCAAGTCATGGGCACAGTGGTAAGAAGCTTGCACTTTCCTGCAGCCCTGCTGTCAAGGAAGAACTCTTGCTAACTTCTCCACCCAGAGAAGCAACTTTTTCCTAAGGTAAAGTAAGAAGCTGTCTGTAGAAGCAAAAGGATTTGCTTCTTTTATTTTTCCTCTAGCATAATTCTCTTCCTGAAATTTTTATTAAATTGTATGCTCCATTAGAAAAGGCATGTGTTCTATCTGTCTTTATTTTCTTGTCATCTAGCAGAGGTCCAGTCTCCTAGTAGACACTGAATACGTGTTTGCTAAATTAGTGCAGTCCAGAGACCTTGGAGTAAGGTGCTTTAGTTCAAAGTCAACGCTTTGCACAACTGCAGGGCATGCCATTTACGTGGAATCTATGGAAATGACACTATGTAGAGGCATGCAACACTGTTATACAACCTTAGGTGAACTTTTAATTTTATAGTGGTGTACTCTGTCATTTTTTCAAGAATAAGTGTCTCAGTTAACATGGGAAAAGTCACTTTTCGTGTAGCACATCTCATTTATTCCTCATAGTGAGCAAGTAAATATTTTTGTCACTATTTTTTAGATGAATTAACTGTGCAAATTTCATGCTACAACCCCATGAGTAAACTCAGGCTACTGCCTTAGCAAGGCATGTTTGTGCAGAGCACCACCTTCACCACTGTGCTTGGAGAGCCAGGATCAAAGGTGATAGAAGATGATGCACTTTACTTTTTGATACATTATCACAAAAGACAAGAAAAATTGATTTGAGAAGGTTAGGGGATGGAAATGATTATTCCTATTATCAAATATATTCAGAAGGAAGATATTTCACTTAAAGAGAAAATATAATGGCTGTGGATGAACCTAATAAAGAAAAACCATAAAAGAAAAGAGCATTTATTTTTAAAATTATTTTCAAGTGAACTTCTATATATTAAGGTGTGAACAATAATTTGATATACATATACATAGTGAAATGATTACTACAGTCAAGCTAATTAACATATCATCTTCTCACATAGTTACCATGTGTGATGAAAGTACCTAAAATCACATAGTTATCATGTGTGACAGAAGTACCTAAAACCTACTCTCTTAGCAAATTTCCAGTATTTAATACATTAGTATTAAACATAGCCATCATGTAAATCATTAGATCTCTAGCTTTTCATCCTACATAATTGTATCTTTGTACCCTTGGAGCAACCTCTCTGCATTTCCCACCCCACCCCACCCCAGAAACCACCATTCTAATCTCTGTCTGTATGTATTTGACTGTTTTAGATTTTACACATTACTAACATCATGCAGTGGGTTTTTTTTTTAACTTTTTCTGTGTTTGGCTTATTTCATTTAGCATAATGTCATTTAAAATACTGCTTACCAGAGAGGCCTTTGATAATCTCAAATAAAGGGCATATGAATAAGCAGAAGAAGAAAAAAAGGAAAAAGAAACCTATAAGTTCATGAGAGAGGTGTTCAAATGTATAAAAGGGACAGTTGTGAATGAGTCTTGGGACAAACAATATAAAGGGATTTACAAATATATTTAAAGCTAGCATAAAGAAGAAGAAAAGAACATTCCCCAGTATTGGAAGAAGACAATGTAATATTATGCTTCTATCATCATTGCACAGTCATATATATTATATATAAAATCAAAATACATCTCTGGGTGACAGAAAGTAAACAATACTTCTAAATTCTATTCTATTTCTAGTTTCTCTGTTAACAAGAATGACCTTAACACCAAAACTAGCACAGTGACCTGAATTAATAAGCGACAGAATTTCAGTGAAATAAGGCTAATGAGCCATACTTGTAACCTCATGTGAATGGAAACTTCAGATTTTAATACAGACTTCTACTTATGAATTCTGGGATTTTACTAACTAACTCATTGGATTGCTCTGTTCAGCAGCTTCCCCATCTGTAAAATCAGTGGCATCGACTCCGTAACACTGTGAGGAAAAATGAGCAGCTAGTAGACAAACATAGACTAGCAACACTCAATTACTTTAACTATTATTATGATTTGGGCCCAAGTGTTTACCTCTATTCTTCTTTCAAGTCTTAGAAAGCAAAATCTGTATCTCATTGTTGCAGCTGCATTCCCAACTCTGAACTCAAATGCTTCAGGCTGAAGTAAATATTTGGCTAACAAACAAACACACAAACACATCAAAATAATACAAGAGCACTGAGCTGTTTTAAATGACTTTAAAATCCTGGGTTTTGTCTAATTAAACCCCAGGAAACTAAATCTGCAGATATAATCATGGAACAGTTAGTTATGATTTAAGAATTGTAAAAAATGTGAAAAATTCTGAAATGTAGAATAAATATTCTAATTTTTAGCATTTTATTAGATTTATTGGAATATCATTGGTTAATAAAATTATATGTTTCAAGTGTATAATTCCACAATACATCATGTGTATATTGGATTGTGTGCCCACGATGCAAACTCATCTCCTTCCATCACCATATATTTGACCCACTTTTCACATAAAAAAAAAGGATAAGATTTCGGAAACTAGTGACTACAAAGCTTTAGAGGTTGATTCACAGTATATCCTAGACAGAAACGTGGAATAAAGAACTGTGAACACTCCAGGAAATTGTATTCTCTGAAGGAAGCCAAACATATGAAGCAAGAGGAAGAAATATCATATAATTGAATCTTAGCAAAAAAAAAAAGTCTTTAGCCAGATATATCTTTATAAACACAAGAAAAACAGGTAAGATGGTGGAAATCAGCAGTTTCCCTTTACCTGAGCAGGTAAGTTCCAAGACCCACAGTGGCTGCCTGAAACCGTGGATAGTACCGAAATCTATATATACTATGTTTTTTTCTATGTACACGTATCTGTGATGAGGTTTAATTTATAAATTAGGCACTGTGAGAGGCTATGAACAACAATAATTAAACAGAACTGTTATACTACTAGACTGTAATAAAAGTTACGTGAATGTGGCATTATTAAGGAAAAGAAGGTTTACTTGGACACAAGCACTGTGATGATCAATACGATAACTGAGAGGGCTGCTGAGTGACTAAGGGCTGGGTGGTGTGCACGGTGCAGAAACGCGGGACAAGGGAGGATTCGTGTCCCACACAAGACAGTGAAACAAACGCGAGACTTCCTCAGTCTACTTAGAATGGCGCACAATTCAAAACTGATAAATTGTTTATTTCTGGAACTTTCATTTTAATATTTTTGGACCTCAGTTGAGCATTTATGACTGGAACCTTGGAAACTGAAACATCAGATAAAGGGCATACTGCTGTTTTAGGGGTTCGTGGCTGCCTGAACGACAATAAACGGACAGGGTTCATTATTGGAGGAAGTTCTCACATAGTCACACACTACAAATACTGCTTCTGATTATCTGCCTTTAAAAAAGCTTTATCGATGATTATAGCCATGCAAAGATAGAAACCATGTGCATGAGAGGTGTCATTTTTTCCTATGAGTCCCAGCCAGGTTGTGATGAAATTTTCAATGTCATACATATAATTTCACTATCTCTTTCCATGGTGTCATGAAACTCACAGATCAAGAGGCACCTAAGGTGAAAATGCTCCCAGTTCTTGGCTTTGCTGGTCTCAAAACTTTTTTTCCTATCAGTTTTTCAAATGCAAGCTGTAACTGAGCTGCTGATACAAAAACGATTCAGAGGGGAGGAGTTATTCTTAAACCATGTTAGTCTAAAACAGTGGTCACATGCTGGGGACTCTTCGGCCAGGTATATATAGCATGCAAGTATGTTGCAGTTGACTTATTAACATTAGTTTGTTTTGTCTTTATTAGAAACCCATTTCTACAACTACTGGTGAATGAACCTGTAGATAAAGTAGAAGACCAGTTTCCTGGGTTATACAGTTGGCTGGAACTCAGTAAAAATTACCTCCATTAGAGATGGTATGTTCTCTTCAATTTGCCCAAAAAAGCTCTCTTAACTCGCCTGGTCTTCTTCAGCTCCAAACTCAGCTAAGAGCCAACTGAAAGAAATTATTAAGAACTAAATCTCAATTTGCTACGATGAAGTGTTGACATTATGAGATTCAAAATTTCTAGGACTTCTAAGTTCATGATGGGATTCGATCCCACATGTTTACCTCTGCCCTTCCAAAGTGCCATTGAAATAACCATATCCACATAATAACACAAATATCAATGATTATGCTGTGAGGCAGTTCCTTCCTTTAAAGAAAGGTTAGCAAATGCTTATCAAGGTGTTATAAAAATTGTTTCATAATAAAATGAAAATTGAATTAGATGACCTTTATTTCTTCAAAATAAAAATTATTTTATATTTCAATTAATCAATCTATAAATACTTATTGTGTATGCTATATGGATGGCAATAGTATTAGTTCAATATACTAATGTGTGGCCTCTGTTCAAGTCACAGCTGGCCCAGCTCCATCTTCCAGCTAATAGAAGAGAGCTGGAAGAAAGACCTTCCAGCTAATAGAAGAGAGAAATCAGAAGAAGCGCTTGTTTCCTTCTTTACAGACATTGGAGGGAGTTACATATGCTCCTCCTGCCAATATCCCATTAACCAGAACTCAGTGGCATGCCAGCAAGTTTTAAGGGATTCTGGGATATATCCTTACCCAAGATGACTATGACTCAGCTAAGAATTGAGCATTCTATTACCACAAAAGGAAAGAGAATAAATAACCAAAGACAACTAGCAGCCTCTGGCCATAAACCAAAAAATCACAGACCAAAAATTTAAAGGGTTTGGGAGAATGACAGCCTTCCTTCTACTGGTAAAAGCTAAAAAGAAGAGTTTCTCAAAAGAGAGCCCATGCTCACTTAAGGGTAAGCATTTCCTGAAGGATCAGTGACGACTGTGGATGAATGGGAGTCTAACCATCAAAGGACAGAGTTTCTCAGATAACATATGAGAAATTTTGAGAGTTTTCCAGGGACTACAATAGTGGGTTGAGAGAACTAAAGAGAAAAAGGACAATCTAAGGGACTTATATCTTTAATGATGGTTGGAGAAAATAGGGCCATGGTTGGGTCAGCCTGCTGCAAGTGTGTTGAGATAAAAAGAACTGAATTAATTCTCTCAGCTCATCAGGACTCTACTGCATCTTGGAAAGGCACTGAGAATTCAAGGAGTGAGAGCTTGGGCATGTCTGACAGCAGCTCTGCATGGTACAAGTACTAGAAGCAAAGGGATGAGGGAAGTTGGGGCAGCTGAGACAACAGGGTTTATGGCACCCAGGTAGAGGGTAGTGTTTCAGGAAAGTTAATGCAATTCATAGTCTCCAAAAGAATCTGCCATATCTAGTCCATAATTTTCAAATGTGTATGTAGAGAAAACAGGAGTAGGCTTTCTTTACTTCCTGTTTGCAGAAATATCCTATGACAGAAGAAAAACACCTAGCTGCCAACGTATACCCAGCACCGTAATGGCAATATACCAACAGATCCTGACTGAATCACGTGGGTGTCTGGAGGAGGCTAACAGTTTGCTGACTCTTTTAACAGATATTATCTAATTTCCCTTATTTAGATAGAAGGCTTGGGGTCTCATGTCTGAAGGAGCAAATGACAACTACAGGTGAAAAAACTCAAATTCCCCTTCTATTTTGCTCTTTGCTTTTCTGCTATTGTCTGTGGCAAACTTGTACCTTCCACAGGGAACAGTAAAGCCCTGCAGTAAGAAAAAAATAAAACAAAACATGTTCCTTAAGATGCAGTTTACTAGTAATCTATTATTTCTTTAGCATACTCATTGATATCTAACTTCCTAAAGAATTCCTTCTAACATACCAACGAATCTCTTCTAACAGAATGCAATGATCTTCGTAAACAGCATCAGCAAAATGCATTTTCCCCCATATTAATGCATCCCAGTGATTGGTACTTAGCACTTGCTATGTAGACAGACCCTTGGTTTGTCTCTGTATATGAAGCTCAGCTTGGATCCTAGAAACACAATGGATAATAATAGGTCACCCCTGTTCTCCAAAAATTCGCATGTATTCCAAAATAGGCTTTGAGACTATTTTGTCCTGCAGAAATAAAGCAATACAGAAATTTACTTTCTGTCTGTTTTTCAAATAATCTAAATTTGTTCTTTAAGCTAATGCTTTAAAGTGCTATAGTTATTCATAGACATCATGCTAAATCTATAAGAACAGTTTTATTAGTCAACCTCATTATTTCTGATTATTTGTTCATCTGCCTTCATGTTGAGTATATTTTTTCTTCTCCAAATTTCCATTCAACCACCTTTGCTGATTTTTACCTTTAAAAAGAAAAAAAAATCCTCAGAATATCAGTTTTAGATTTTGAGTTAACTGTTCTAATTTTTTTACCTTTCGCTTGGCACCCCATGGCATTTTGTCATCTAAAAGATCACTTATGAACCACTGCAGGCTCCAGAGAGAAATGTTCTTATTTGGAGAATAGAGCTTTTCAAAAGGAGAAAAAAATATATTAGCAACAATCATCCAGAAAATTCTGTATCTCTCTGAAGGGTAGCACTGGTAGACTTCAGATCCAGCAAAATCTTGCTAAATACTCAAAGGCAACTTTTCCAGAGTGAACGTCTTTATTTCTGAAAGTGTGGAACAAAAATAATGCCATTTCTAGCCTACTTGGTGAGAGAGAAAAAGTCTTGTTTATAGTTATAATGAGTTGGAACTAATTTGGTTTCTTTGTTTCTAGTTTGCCATACCCAGTCTAATTGTTAGGGTATGTATACCCTTCTAAATACACTGTTTGCTTTGAATAAGATCTGAGTGGGAAAGAGTCTCAGTTCACAGCCTATGGAATCTATTTGCATCTCCAAGGAAATAGTTGTTTACTACTTTGTTGTCATTTGTTCAGAGCACAACATAGAAGTGAATTCCCATCAATATTCATCGTCCTTGCAGCCTCCTGAGGCTCCCTATGTGATTGTGCTCCATTTAGCTCTAAATCTGAATTCCCATATAGATTTAAACAAGAGAGCTAGGGAAATTTTGAAGTCTTTTGTTCTCACTCACAGTAATATTTAAATAGTCCACTGGGTATACAAGTATTGCCTATTCCTTTATTGCTTTGTTATAGTCTACCACAAAAAATTCACCTTAGGGAACCATAACCCTTTTTTGTCTTTTTGAGTTTTTTCTTTCTCATTTCGGATTCTGAAAAATCTTTATCTCTTTACTCACTAGCTTTGTTGTAATACAGTTTTGTTTCTTAAACTCGCATGAGGTCAGGTATAGCTAATTCTTTGCAATGCTGAGGTCATGCCCTGCCCTTCTACTCCCACCCTCAGTGTTTCTACACTTGCTCTGCAGGTTGAACCTAGATTTCGTGCCTGATGGGCCAGCCCCGAGCAGGTCTGCCTCGTGTGGCTTGTATTGCGTGGGCTCTTGACTTTGTGCAGGGAAGATTTCACAAGACAAGTCCAGGTGATTTTGAGACTATGTTTATGAAAGTCAAGAACACTGAGACAAAGGAGGAGCTTAGGAGAAGAATCAAGAGAGAGTCTGGGCAGTGTTCTGCTTTGGTTCCATAGGAACATTATAGGAAAGAAGTGAGTCAAGGCAGGGCTGCTTTTAACTCACTGGAAAGTCAGAGAAAACAGGGGCCTTGGAGACAGCGTCAGGTGGGTAAGCCCCAGGATGAGCTGCCACTGCCCGCTGCACCCCTGCAAGTCTCATGGGGACCCTTAGAGTTTAGGAGAAAGCAAAAAAATCCATACCCAAGAAGAAGCATGGACATGCTCTCCGTGAAAGCCTGCACTGGCTTCCTTTGTCTTGAGGGTTTTCTCTCTCTTCTGCAGCTGAGCATCTTAGGGGAGGCTTTCAGCAGAACATTCATCAGCTTTCCAGGTGTGTTTTTAATATGCTGATGCATCAAAATGAGCATATACGAGGGGTTTGGGATTAATCTTTGTTCTGCTTTACTATTTTTGTTTTTGTTTTTTTTAATCTGGGATCTGTCTGGTTTTAATCAGATTTTGTTATTTGTTCCCCTGAGCTCATCCGTCATTCGGTTTGGCTGGCCCAAATGCCATTAATTCCCATTGTCCTCTATCTCCCTAACCTGGACAATTTAAGCTATTTATTCTCTTGTATGGGAAGGAGAAGTATAAACCATTTGTTCTCAAATGTCCTTAGTTAGAGAAAACAAGGTCTTGTGATTCACTAGCTGCTATAAATTGTTCAAATTGTTTGGCGTTGTTTAATTACCTTGCCTCAGTTTCCCCATTCCACTTAACAAGTAATTTGCCAACCTTCTTAATATCCACTCTCGGGCTTACCTGATTCTTCTTATTAAACACTACAAAACATTTGGTATGCTTTTAATTATGTGGTAAAAAAATGTATAAAGAGTTGTAAAGACCACAAAATTAGAGGGAAAAAATTATAGGTTATATGTCAAGTCAATCAGAAGTAAGAGTTTGCCTAAATTTTCATTCTACATGTGTATGTTATTTTGAAGCATATATTCAGCAAACTCTATGGATTGTGGTTGTTTATACAACAGGTGGAGTTTTATACTCTCCTATAATGAGAAGGGAGGATTGTTAAAATATTTCTTTCATTACACTGTGCCATTGTTCTCAAATGTGTGGGTGTGTATATATATACATATATATGCAAAATTTTTATTTAAATTGATACATTCAATTTAAATTCCAACATCTGCTAAATATCTATTTAATAATTTTTTACTTAGAAAATATTATATGCCATGGGTAAAACTAAAGAAAATGGGTGTAAAGTTTAGTGGGGGGATATAAAGAAGGAATTTTTTTCACAGCCCTCAGGACATAAGTAAGCAATGAAGAAATTAATTCAATAGAACTAAAATTTAAAAAGCTAACAACTCATATTAATGACTAATTGTAGAGATGTTTAATTTTCTGCTACAATTTCAATTCTGAATTAATTAGCTTCTAAAATAAAATAGAGGAAAAATTAAGAACTTACTTGAATCTTAATGCAACAAATGTAAATTAGATTTTTAACTTTCTGTAAATATTCTACAAATATATTGGTATAGATTATGTTAGGGATGAAATTTGGTTCCTACATTAGTTTTCCAGACGAATCTGAAGAATGCCATCTTGACATTTGTTTGCTTCTACTCTAAGTGGGTTCTTTTACATTTTACTTGTACCTCAAAGTAATTGTTTACCTGTCAGTATTATCAATAAAATTTAACATTGGTAACTAAGTAACAGTAAATGTAGATAACCTGAGATAAAATTGTTAAGGCATCACCCCCACATGGGAACAGTGGTGTAAAATAGAGCATGATGCTTCTTGATAGGATCCACAGTACAGCAAGGAAATGTCTGTTCGTGACTTTTTCTTGAAGGATAGCACACACTGACAGAATCATGTAACTTTAAAGATGGAAAAGGTAATTTGTATTTTTTTTTGTTTGAGAATTCTTTCCATCCTTATGGTTAAGTTTTGTAGATATGGATTAAACACAACTTTATATTGACAAAGGGATCCATCAAGGCAAAGATGTTTGAAAAGACAAGATAAGAATTATTCTCTATCTAAATATATGAACACTTAATATTTTTCTGAGTCTTCCACTAGCAAAACATTTTTTGTAACTAATCAGAAATAAAAAAGAGATCACAAAAATAATCTAACCATATAACAATATATCCACCATCTCCTAATACAGTATCTTCATTATTTAACCAGTTGTATGCAAGTAACATTTATAGCTTTAATTTTTTTCACTTTAGTATCATAAAACTAACCTTCTGATGGGCCTGAAATTTGTGGTCAACATATTGCCTACACCTTGATTCTGCTCAGCAAGGGCCACTGGCATAGCCAGAATATAAACAAGCAATCTTGATGGTAAAGTAAAGCATGAGGCTAAATATTAATGGAGGGCCTGGGTGTTGTTATATAGGTGTGTTTTTCAAAAACAATTTGTGTCATTTGCTTTAAATGGTTTAGAAAATGTAGACATAAAGGTACATGGAGGGAAAACAAGTAAATGAGATAGAAATAAGAAGTAATTTTTTAATATAATATTTTCAATATGCATTTAAGTTTCTGGTGCCAGTTCAAACAAAAACAAATATATTCTGTTTCTCCTACTGAATACAACTAAATACATTAAGCAACTATCTGAGGACAGAAAAGTTAAATGGTAGCAGGTAGAATCAGAAAGGGAAGCCAGAACTCAAAATAAGACCATATGAAAGTGAGTTGCTTGTTTTCTCTCAGCCTGGACTAAAAAGGAGCACAGAGGCCAGAACAGTACTCGGGGTATAAGCAGGAAGGGCTACAAGAGAAGCCCTCCATTTCTTGTCTGGACATCAGGCAAGGGAGCCCTAGGGGTGAGAGAGAGTAGAAAAATTCACTGTTTTTGCTTTTTATTATTTCTATTCTCTCATTCTAGTCCCAGGAAAACCCTCAACAGTAGTGGTAGGGCTGGGCATGAGCATCTGGGCAGGCACCTCAACTCCAAGGGAAAGGAAGTCTTCACTCTTAATAGGAGGAACTGTGATCCTGAGAATGTGAGAGAGTATCCCAATTTTCTTCTTGTATCTCTGTAGTCCTGCTACTTGGCCCCAGAGGCAGACATTGTTGTGGGAAGAACATAGCAAAATGGGGAAGCTAAAGACCTAGCTTTCTAGACAGAAGAGAAAAGTGGGGGCCTCTGGGAGCCAGAAAGTATCAAAGGCTATTAAGGGAATTCAAGAAAGTAATCCTATAAAGTTGTGTATAACCTGATCATGACTGTGACTCTAAAGAGCAAACCAAATGCTCCGAGAACTGAACTGATGACAGAACACCCCAAAAGCCTCAGACTGTCCTCTGGATGGGAAACACACAGATGCAGTCAATTAGCACTGCACTCTCTCTGAAAAACAAACCACCCTAAACCCATAGCCTACATAAGGGAGTTTGGAACTTTCAGCCTAAACTTAGCCAGGTGTATTAACTGACAAAATACAAGTATCTCCACGATGCACACACATATATGTATACATACAAAAATAAAAAACTCTATAGGAATTTAAAAAGACCCAGAAGTCCAGAACACAATACACCAAATTTTCAAGATACAATCCAAAATTGGCCAGCATACAAAAATCAGAAAAATATCAATAGCTTACAGAAGAATAGAAAATGAATAGATGTTGATCGTGAAATGATGCAAGTGTTGGGATTATCTGACAAAGATTTTAAAGGAGCTATTATAACCAAGCTTCAAGAAGTAAAGGTGAAACATTTTTAAAAGTGTGAAAATACAGAAAGTCTCTGCAAGAAAACAAATGATATGGAAAAGAACCAAATAAAAATCTTAAAACTAAAATGCATAAATGAAACAAAAGAAATTCCTTAGAATGACTCAGTAACCAAATAAAGGAAACAGAGGAGTCAATGAATTAAAGATATTTTAATAGTAATTATATAATCAAAACAGCAACAAAAGAAATGGAAAAAAAATTAAACAAAGGCTCATGAATCTGTCAGAAGACACCAATAGTTCTAATATTTATGTGGTCAGAATTCCAAAGGAAAAAAAAAAAACAATGTACAAAGAAATGAGGAGAGGTTTAGGAACCTCCTGGACAACTTTAACATTCCAGCATATGAATCATATGGATGCCAAAAGGAGAAAGGAAGAGCAAGAAATTGAAAACTTACTTGAAAAAAATAATGAAGGAGCTCTTCCCTAATATGGCAAAAGAAATAGATTTCCAAGAAGTCCAGGAAGCTGAGAGAGTCACAAACAAGTTGGACTCGAGGAAGTACATGCCAAGGCACATCATAATTACATTACCCAAGATTAAAGATAAAGGAGAGAATATTAAAGGCAGTAAGAGAAAAGCAGAAATTTACCCACAAAGGAGTTCCTGTAAGACTATCAGCTGATTTCTCAAAAGAAACCGTTCAGGCAAGAAGGGACTGGAAAGAAGTATTCCAAGTCATAAAAGGCAAGGACCTACATCCAAGATTATTCTATCCAGCAAAGCTATTCTTTAGAATGGAAGGGCAGATAAAGTGCTTCCCAGACAAGGTCAAGTTAAAGGAGTTCATCATCACCAAGCCCTTATTATCTGAAATGTTAAAGGGACTTCTCTAAGAAAAAGAAATTGATCAAAAATATGAACAGTAAAGTGACAACAAAATCACAACTATCAACAACTGAACCTAAAAAAAACAAAAAAACAAAAAAACATAGCAAACAACTAGAGCAGGAACAGAATCACAGAAATGGAGATCAGGTGGAAGGTTATCAGAATGGAGGGGGAAGGGAGGGAATGGAGAAAAAGATACAGGGAATAAGAAGCATAATTGGTACATACAGAATAAACAAGGGGAGGTTAAGAATAGTAGACGAAATGGAGAAGCCAAAGAACTTATATGCAGGACCCATGGACATGAACTGTTGTGGGGGATAAGACTGGAGGGATGGAAGATATGGGATGGAGGGGGATAAAGGGGAGAAAAAAATGAGACAACTGTTATAGCATAACCAATGAAGTATATTTTAAAAATATATTTCAAAAATAAAATAAGGAAAAAGTTATAAACAAGGGTCCATATTAGCATATCCTAATAATCAAAAATTGGTATCAGCCCAAATATTAACCAACTGATGAATATATAAATGAAACATGTTACATTCACTCAACATATATTATTTGAAAAGAAAAGAAATGAAGTACTGGTACATGCTACCACATTGCTGGCCCATGAAAGCATTTTACTAAGAGAAAGAAATCACAAAAGACATGTACTAGATTTCACGTATTGAAAATACTCAGAATAATCAGTTCCACAGAGACAAAAAGTAGATAACTGGTTGCTTAGGAGTAGAAGGAGGAGAGGCAAGGGGAGATGGGGCTTAGTGGGCTTTCCTTGGGACAGGTAAAAATATTTTAAAATTACATTGTGGTGATACACAACAATATGAGTACGTTTTAAAGGACTGAATTGTATATTTTAAGTGGGTGAAATTTTTACATTAATTATATCTCTTTAAAACTTTTAAAACATGTCTGGCATTCTCCATAAAAAACATTTAAATTGACTAAAAAATGTCTATGTCTCCTTTAAAAATACAGGCATCTAAGTCATGCCCTTTACTTGGAACTTGTATTTCTAACAGATATTGTTTACTGTCAGAATCACTCCAAATTCTAAATTATGCAAGAGAAAACTGATGTATTGGTAGCAAAAGATATCTTTGTTAATATTAAAATTAACATGGAGCCCTGGCTGGTGTGGCTCAGTGGTTGGAGCACCAGCCTGCAAACCAAAGGGTCACCAGATTGATTCCCAGTCAGGGCACATGCCTGGGTTGCAGGCCAGGTCCCCAGTGGGGGGCACATGAAAGGCAACCACACATTGATGTTTCTCTCCCTCTCTTTCTCCCTTCCTTCCTTCTCTCTAAAAATAAATAAATAAAAATTAAAAAAATAAAATTAAATAAATAAATAAAATAAAATTACCATGAAATATTTCTCAAGTCACAAAGAGACAACATAGAAATGATATTTGACACAACAATATCTTAACTGATGTTTTTGTGTAGTCACTTTTGCATTGTAAATGGGCAACAAATATTTTGTAGTAAAACTAATAGGAAAGTTACTTGTATTGCAAACTTTCAGGAAGTGGAAAATATAAGGAATCTAGAGTACAAAATAACAGCCAAATTTTATAAACTAGTCTTGCACAATAACATAAAGTAGACACCCAACATAAGTAAATAACTTGCTTTTGGAATGGATTTAATCTCATAAACAACACAGCCTTTCTGAGATTCTATAAGCAACATTAGTTATCATTCTCACAAAATGTTAGTGAAGGAAAGAAACACTGACCATCCAATGACAATGTTTATAGATAAGAAAATAGGGATTTAACCACTAAAGATGGAGCAAATTACAAAATTCGGAGAGCTCAATCATGACAATGTTTAGAGAAGAAGCAAGGGTTCCTGATTACTTATCTGATTTTCTTTCAATTAGTCTCATGCTGCCTAATTTGTTAAGTCCACTGGGTGAAAAAGGAATGTAACTAAACCTTAGTATAACTTTAGAATTGACCCTGTCAGCTATTTTTTTCATTGTGTGCAGCTGCTTAAATGTATTGTCTTCAGCAAAAAGCAATGTAAGTAATTGCATAGCATAAAAGTAAATGTTAAATTATAATTAAATTATTCAGCAAGCCTATCACACTAAGTTTATGGCTATTTCATCATGTTGCAGCAGTACACATAACAACAATTAGACAGAAAGAAATGTTCTAAATTGAGATCTCAACTTCCAGATAACTCGTCTCCTTGAAGGCATCTTCTAACATTGCTTATTTCGTTACTTTTCATTTTAGTTTTTCAACTGTCAGCTTTTCTTTTATATATAAATTTTTTGTGATTCTTTTTCTTGCAACAGATAGTCAAATACTGGAAGATTGCAATTTAAATGCCTCTTAGTTTGACTTAGTATAGTAAGGTCCTGGTTTATTATTCAAGATTTACCCAATGTTTTTCCTGCTTTCAGATTTTGCAATCATTTATTAGCTTTTCCTGAGGACAACCCTGTGAAGGTCATGTTCAGCACGTTTATTTGACAGATGAGAACAAAGACCTTAATTAAAAAAAACTATTTTGACTGAGGTGGCAGAATAAGGTTAGCTGGGAGCCCAGAACAATGTCCAAGGTCACGTCAGCACACTTAGCTTCCCGTTTGCTCTCATCTCTCCAGTCTTCAACAGAGAAGCGCAGACTATTCATTTTGCAAACCCCCTTTTCCCCCAGCTGTTCCTCTCAGAGCCCATTTTTTCACAGGAGCCAACACTGTTCATATAGTGTTTTTTACTTATCCTAAATAAATCTGTGAAAGATACACAAAAGTGTGATAGCCATATCAACCCCCTAGAAAGTATCCATGTATGTGTACATGCATGCAAGTGAAAGGAGTAATTTATTCAAAATAGTCACTTAACAATAGTTTGGGGACATCTCTATGTGACAGGTACAATACTAAGTTCTCAAGGTACTAAGATAAATAAGATGCAGTTCCTGTCCTTACAAAGCTCAAAATCTACTGAGAAACAGAAGAATATGACAATTATATATTTTAGAAACCCAAAGACACAAGAACATGAAATCTCAGCAATATTAAAATATCCACGATGTTTATGGATAGCCCAGAAATCAGTGACATCTTCAAGAAGAAGGGGCTGTATCTGGCAGCTTTAGACTGGCATGTTTTGTGAGTGAAAACTGTGGGGGAGGGGCAGCTCAGAGTCAATTTCTCCACACGCATCTCCTCTCTTCCTAGGGTGCAGCAGCACTACAAAAGGTGAGGGAATACAAAGGAAATATTAGGCATACTCTTCCCATCTGAATTATTAAGATAATTGAAAAGATTCTCAGTCGGTCACCACTAACTGCAGGAAGAGCAAATGACTTCTTCTTCCATAACAATGAATAAAGTAATAGCAAAAATAAGTGCTAGGAATATAGACTCCCTAGTACAATGCCAGACAGAATAATTGCTTAATACATATTAGCCACTTTTTGTTGCTATTGATATCACAGCTAATTGTGTAAATAGTGCTTTTCAAATGTATTTTGTACTGCCACCTTAACAGAATGAGTAGAAGGAGAAGAAAAGGAGGAAAACAATCAGAAAATTTTAAGTGGAAAAATAACGTACACACTATAAAATACTCTCTAGATAATTGATACAGCTGTCATAATTTTGTATATCTTGCAGAGATTTATTTGGGTTAAGTAAAACACAACTATGTATCATTAATGATACCCTATTTTGTGCTATTCATTGTACTATTCATACATTGTTTTATTTACTTCTTGTAACAATGATCAGAATTTAAGGAATAACAATGTGTGAGATTCTTCTGGGTCTTCTTTTAACCAACCATATGCTGGTGGGAAAGATACCAGAAAGGCCTACAGCAGCAATTCCCAACATATGCAAACACACTCACACATATACATCCCCCAGAATGTCTGCTTTCTATGACCATAAGAACAATAAAAGGGAGCCCAGCACAGACCTGGGGGGAGCCTCAATTGCTGCTTTACAACCCAGGCCCCAATGGCAGCCTCATCTGTCAGCAGCAATGGTAGCAGGGAAACCTCACGCATTCCTAGTCTCCACTCACCACCAAAACATCAGGGATCTGATGTGCAGGGATCTACCACTACAAGGCTAGTGGTTTCCCAGTGACACGAGGAGATCCAAGCCAAAGTTCCTTCCATCCACAGCCCAATAACACCCAGCACCATTTACCCCACAGATGTTACTGGAAGGGGCTAAAGGAGAGCCCCAGAAGTACCCCAAGAGCAAAGCATGCTGAAATAGCCTTGCAAGAGCTCTGAAAACTGAACTGTCATGGGAATAAAGCAGCAGAGAGAAAGGAGGAGGTCCTACCCTTTTTGACAGCATGGATGGAACTGGAGAGCATTATACTGTGAAATAAGCCAGGCAGTGAGGAACAAATACCATAGGATCTCACCTTTAACTGGAACATAATCAACAAAAGAAACAGGCAAACAAAATATAACCAGAGACATTGAAATTAAGAACAATCAACAATAACCAGAGGGGAGGGGAGAGGGGATAATGAGGGGAGGGGTTTTTAGGAACTACTATAAAAGACACAGGGACAAAACCAAGGGGGAAGGTGGAAACAAAGGAGGGAGATGGGTTTGGCTGGGGTGGAGGGGAAATGCAGACAACTGTAACTGAACAATAAAATAATTAAAAATAAATAAATAAAATTTAAAAAAAACAGACCAGAACCTAGGCACTGAACTTAAACTTAGCAAATACCTCTTAAAATAAGAGTTAAGTAAGATCATGAGACTTTAAAACATCATAACTACAATGTCCATGATACAGTTGAAAACTACTTGTCATGACAAAAACCAGAAAAATCACAACTGGAGTGAGAAAACAATCAACTGAGTAAATATTGTAATGTATCAGATGTTAGAATTACCTTATAAAGATTTTAAAGTTTCTGTCCTAAATATACCTCAACAATCAATTAACAATTCTCTTAAAACATAAAAAGTAAAAAATCTCAACAAATAAATAAAAGTGTTAAACAAATGAAAGTTAAATAACTGAAAAACACAGTAAACAAAATGAAAACTTTTTGAAAGTTATGGTAGAGATAATCACAGACAGATCAACAGATCAATAGAACTTAATCTGAAAAACATATAAAATATAGACAATAAAAAAACAGAGCCTCAGGAATCAGTAGAATAGCAGAAAACCTAACATTCATATCATCAGAGTCCCAGAAAAAAGAGTAAGACTGATAGAGTATTCAAAGAAATAAGGGTTGAAAACTTCATAAATTTGGTGCAAAACTACTGGTGGGAACATAAAATAATAAAATCACTCTGAAAAATAATCTGACAGTTTCTTTAAAAACTAAATGGACTCATTATACCATCTAGCAATTGCACTCTTGGGCACTTATCTGAGAGAAATTAAATCTTATAGCCACAAAAAATCCTACACATGAATGTTCATAGCAACCATATTTGTAATAGCTTAAAAACAACTGGAAAAAATCAGATGTCCTTCAACAGATGAATGGTAAGACAAACAGTGGTATCCATAGTATGAAATATTACTGAGCAATTAGAAGGACCAAACTATTGATATAGTCAAGATATTGGATGACCCTCAAGGAATTATGCTGACTGTAAAAGACCAATTTCAAAAAAACGTGTACTGTATGATTTTATGTAATATTCATAAAAATAACCTAGTTATGGAGAATAGACAGGTGGTTGCCAGAAACTAGTGCTGGGGGAAGGCCATGGGTGTGGCTACAAAGAGAGAACAGGAGGAAGTCTTGTGGTGACAGTACAGTTGAGTATGTTGGTGGTGGTGTCGGTCATACAAAAAGTGTACAGATATGATAAAATTGCATAAAATTACATGAATAACTTGTGAAATTTAAATAAGCTCTATGGATTGTACCAATGTCAATTTCTTGGTTTTGATATTGTCGTACAGATGTGTAAGACATTAACACTGAGTGAGCCTACAGAAGGGTACACGCGACTTTCTTGTACATTTGCTTACAATCTTCTGTAAATCTTTGATATTTTAAAAATAAAAATATTTAAAATGAATAAGTAACACAGGAAAATTGTACCAGAACATTGAGAATCAATAATCTTAAACAGTTTGGTGAAATGCCATTTAATCTAGGGTTCAATCAATTGGGAAAAAATTGAGCAAACAAGATTAATTTGGTGCTTAGAAAGTGAGAAATCATCTAGTGAACTATTTTCTATCCAGAAAGGTAGCAGAAGTTAACCTTTTCCTGGATATATAGAACCTGTCAGCAGGTTGCGTTATGAGCAAGTTAACTGATCAAGTTGGCTACATAAGGGAAATAATGCTATTTAAGGAATGAAAGTGGAAACCCTAAGTATATCATTGTGAAACAATTTAGTCTCAGCAATATCTTAATGAGTGATGGAGAGGAGATTAGAAGTAGAAATTTTTAGTGATTGATATCAATGAGGACATAGACACTGCTTTTATAACTATGATACTGGAAGAAAAATTTCATTAGCTTATCAATGACTGAAAATAAACATAATTTATACCTTTTGCACAATCTACTGGTGAGTTTCAAACTAGAATCTAACTAAAATTGTCCAGAATTCCTAAAACTATGTGGTAAAAAACAGTTCTAAGAAGATAGATTTTGATGCTAGCATTATTTATTCTCTGTAAAGGCCTTAAGTATTATTATGCCTATATATCCATCACTGAGTTCCTGTTTGTGTCCACAGGAAAATTCTAGAGTGGAAATAATTTTGTTTAGCTGCATGTATCAGAAGCTACACAGTATTATCTTAATGTTTCCATATACCTCTTTGACTGTTTTTATTTTATGCAGATGAAGAAACATCTCTGCATCAAAATAAATGACAGCTTAATAATGATAGTAAAACATCTGGCTTCTTTATTTTAAAAATGCACATAACAAAATAATGAAATAATATAGTGTCTAGAAGTGTATTCACAAGTACTAAAAATATGAGCAGATGCATGGAAGGATGTCTACCAATGTCAGCATACTGGGAAGAAATTTGATTTGTTGTGGGGAGAAAAGTACTTCCACAAGAAATGTAATGATTTATTACTTCAAAACCTATATAGTAGATATATAGTGCCTATTTTATTATTCTTCATATTTTTATATCCAAATCTTAAATAATAATAGAATAGAATAAAATCTCATGTTCAAACTTTTTTCCTTCACCTAATTCTTGCTTTAAATGTTACTACAGAGAAGTCTGAGGTTCATCTTTTTGTGAAGATCTAATCTGTCTACAAGCTTTTGGAATTTTCTCAATATTGATGTTTTAAATTTCCCCACAATACATCTATATGTGAGTTTTTTTTTCATCATTGATCCTATTTGGCATCCTAGGATCTTTTCAATATGATTTATTTAAACTTGCTTTAGTTTTAAGAAATTGTACATGATTATTTCCTCAACAATTTCTTCTCTAATTTTTCCTCCCCTTTATCTCATAATACTTAGATTTTGATGTCCTAATTTCACATACCTTAACCTTTCCTTTATAATTTCTTCGAATCTTCCTAATTCTTTTTATGAGTTTCTTGACCTGATTTTCTAGTTTATTCATTTTCAGTTGTAATCATTCTGGTTTTTATCCCATCTATTATTTAATTATAATTATTACTTTTTAACAGGATAAATACTTATGAAACACAAGTGATCAACTTGAGTATCTTTTTTTTTAAATTTCACCTGAGAACATGCCTATTGGTTTTAGAGAGACAAGAAAGGAAGGAAGGAGAGAGAGAGAAATCTGACATGAGAGAGAAGCATTCATCTTTTGTCCCTATTATGTGCCCCAACCAGCGACTAAACCCACCACCGAGGCAGGTGCCCTGACCAGGAATCAAACCCACAGACTTAGTTTTATGGAATGATGTTCCAACTATCTGAGCCACACCTGTCCAGGTGGTGTGGATCAGATAAATAATAATTATAATAATTATTTTATACATAATTTTTCTACTTTGTGTTTTTATAATAGTTTGCTTTTTCTTCATTTTACCATTATTCCAGCATATATTCAAGAATACTAATTTAATTTTTAATTCTAGAACTGCCTATTATATTATCTGCTTCAACTAGTTTTGCTTGTTCATTTTATTTACTCTCATTTATCAGGACTGTCCCTCATGTGTCAGGCTCCTTTCCGCAATAAGCACATCTTCCCCTGGAGTTATCCAGGCTCTCCCTGGTAAGGTGCATTGGGATAAAGCAGTGTTTACTGCTCCTGGCTTGGGTAAGGTGGGAGGACTGTAGCTCAGGGCAGTGACTGGGAAGACACTGAACTTGATCCTCTCTCCTCTGTCACATTTACTTTTTCTTCAAAAGCTGGCATTGCCCTTCAGGGATTTTTTGCTCCAACATTACTCTCTCCCTACAGTCTTTTCCTCCCTTAGGTTGGCAAGAAGGAGCTGGAGAGAAGTATTCAAAGTATGAAAGACAAGGACCTACACCTAAGATTACTCTATCCAGAAAAGCTATCCTTTAGAATGGAAGGGCAGATAAAGTGCTTCCCAGACAAGGTCAAGTTGAGTTCATCATCACCAAGCCCTTATTATCTGAAATGTTAAAGGGACTTCTCTAAGAAAAAGAAATTGATAAAAAATATGACTAGTAAAATGACAATAAAATCACAACTATTAACAGCTGAACCTAAAAAAATAAAAATAAATAAAAACTAAGCAAACAACTAGAACAGGAACAGAATCACAGAAATGGAGATCAGATGGAGGGTTATCAGAATGGAGGGGGAAGGGAGGGAATGGGAGAAAAGATACAAGGAATAAGAAGTATAATTGGTAGGTACAAAATAGACAAGGGGAGGTTAAGAATAGCATAGGAAATGGAGAAGCCAAAGAACTTATATGTACAACCCATGGACACGAACTGTTGTGGGGGTGGGGCTGGGGGGCAGTAATGCTGGAGGGATGGAAGGTATGGGGTGGAGGGGGATAAAGGGGAGAAAAAAATGGGACAAGTATAATTACATAATCAATAAAATATCCTTAAAAATATTTTCAAAGAACAAGACTAAATAAGGAAAAAAGAAAAGCTAATTAGTTACACTAGTGCTAGACCTGATTGTTACACAATCTTTTGAGGTCGTCTTTAAAAACAGGATACTCATGTGTGCAAGGTGCTAAGTCCATCTGCTTGTTATTTTGTATTCTAATTAACTTCCATGCTGGTTTGATTAACACTGACATTTGTGTTTTTCCTAGTGGAAAGCAGCCACTATTTGAAAGAGCTTAAGTGAGTCACCTTTTTTTTTTATGCAGGTTTAACTATCACAGGGTTTTTTTCCTATGTGGTATCAAACATTTTGTTTAGATTTTGAAATACGTGATTTTTGTTAGTAGTAAAGGGTTATTATATAAAATGCATATTTCCTTTTATTTCTTCTCAAAAAGTCAAGAGGCACTATTACTAAGTTCCTATGAAAAAAGGCATGAGAAACAACACCAAAGGGGTCATTTTATTTATAGTCATTTCATTACATTATACCTTTAAAGTAACCAGCATACTTCTTGTACTTTAGATGTTCACCTGGATAGCCTATGAAGCACAGTGATTTCTCAGTTTCTTACCTATCAGTCCTTGTCTCTCCATTTCAGCCACTGTTCTATAGGCCGGTCCTGAACATTACTGCTATTCAGTTGTGCTCTGTAGCCAAAATCATCTGATCAACAAGTCCACTTTAGAGCCACAGTGACCTCCACTTCCAGCTGCAGAGGCATGATGTGTTTCTAGTGAATCCTAGGATGAGTCGAGAGAACAGAAGACCATTTAAAAGACCACTTCAGTGACAGAAAAGAGAATAAACAAAATTCTGAATCAAAATGATAGTGAGGAAAGGTGAATGATAGAAGTAAGAAATATTACATAGGCAGAAGAGACAGAATTTAGTAGAAGAACCAATGTAAAATCTGAAGGAAAATTAGTGTATTAGTCTTCTGTTGCTATGAAACAATTTACCACAAACCTAATGCCTCAAGCAGCACACTTTTATTATGTCTAGTTTCTGTAGGTCAGAAATTTGGGCATGGCAGTGCTGAGTACTCTGCTCAAGGTCTCATGAGCTGAAATCAAAGCAATAACCCTGATGCTTTTTCATCTGGTGGCTTGACAATGGGAGGATCCACTTCCAAGTTTCCTCAGGCCGTGGGCGGGATTCATTTCCTGCCACCTGCAGAATTCAGGGAAGCTTGTTTGTGCAAACTTATCAAGGGGTATCGTCTGCTGTTTTCAGTGTCCTATTTCAAGAAAGCAGAGAGCCACTTTTAAGGGTATCACCTGATTAGGTCAGGCCCAGTCAGGATAATCTCCCTTTTGATGAACTCATTTAACTGATGAAGAACTCTAGTTACATCTAAGCAATCCCTTCATCTTTGCCACATTCTGTTTTTAAAAGTGAGTCACAGATTTTGCCTCCATAAGAAAGGATGGGATTACAAAAAGGTGTGTATTTCAAGGACTGGGAATCACAGAAGCCATTGGAAATCCTACCTATCGAAGAGAGAAATAAGCACATATCTAAAGGCTTCATCCTGACAGCTGGAGAAATAGTCATACTAGTAAAATGAAACAAACAAACAAAAAACATATAAAAGAGTCTAAAAAAAGTAGGTAAGTCCAGTTTTTTCACACTTTCATCAGGATGCCAAAAATTTAAGATGAGTTGAAAGAAGAATTGAAACTATAAGCTGGAACAAAAAAAAAATGGAAATCCAAGTTATAAATAGCCATTGATACACAATGGTTACATGTTAGTCATGAGATTGAATTGCCTCATTAAATGTCAAAAGACAGAAAAGAAAAAACCTTGGAGGGAGTGAACTAGAAGTCACTGAAGAGAAGGAGGAAGCAATTAGAAATCTAAAAGTATAATAAATATTCTACATTTGAATTAAATGACTAGAAATAGAAGAAAATGGAAAAAAACAGATAGTACACAGCATGCAGGCCAGTGAAATTTAGACTTGAGTTTGCACAGGGTACCTGGTAGAACTTATTAAAAATGCTGATTCCCAAGCCCCATTCTTAGAGATTCTGTAGTGAGGGCCATTAACCTAGGTTGCTGACACTCATTGCAAGTAATTCCTAATCACCTCCAGGAACGTGGTTCTGAAAGGGGAACTCAAGAGTTAAAGATTTTAGCTTTAGTTGATAGGCTTATGTTAGTAATGCATGTGGAAAGATCTTTTGACTCCAGGAGGCTGACAAGTAATTCAGTCTTTGTGCCCCAGGGGATCTGCAAGCCTTGGTGAAAATATCTCAGCCATTGTGTTCCAGAGAGGGAATACAGTGATGCAGATAAAGAATTGTTGAGCAACTGAAGAACTGCAACTCTTAACCAGTTAACACTTTTTTCCAAACCCCTTACCTACCCTTTCTTCTCCTTATAAAAAGGTGGGCTTGAAATCAGATGTTAAGACAGTTTTTGAAGGTACATAACCCACCCACCATCTTCTCAGATCACTGGCCATCTGAATAAAGTGCTCATAAAAATTCAATCCTTGTCTCTACTTATTGGTTCTGGAAGTAACAGGAAGCACAAACACCAACTTTTCCAGTTTCAGTTCCAAGGATTGGAAAAATATAATCAACATAAAATAAACTCAAATAGAGCCTTCTTGGAGAATATAGCACAAACACTCCCTATAGGAGACTCAAGGAGGGTCTTGAAAGTTCAGATTATTGAACTCTACAAAAGATCTGCTGACTCTAAATCAGCATTTTAACAAAGTTCATGGACGATTTTTATGCCCTGTAATTTTAGGACCAAAGTGTGGTCTGTGACCTGGTGCATATCCCTCTGTTTGTCTGGAAAGAGATAAGTACAGAAATTGAAAATAAATGTTTATAAAAGTTTATAGAAACTCCACATTATTGTGACATCCAAGTGCATGATCAGTGGTCTTGTCTCAATGAGCAGGGTATAAAGCAGACCTGGTGTTGTGATTGTGATACTCTCATGCTGAGTCACATGTGCCCATGTCAGTGTAATAATATTTGACATTTTATGATTAACTTATCAATTATAACTCAAAATAATATTAAAATATAAAAATCATTGTTTATATTTTATATCTTTTTACTTGTATTTTAATTTTTCATCAAGTTCTTTTAAAATTTATAATTGAACATCATTAGAGGAATTCAGAAAATAAAATTTGTATTTATTTTGAATCCTAATTTACAGAGGTGAAATACACTTCATTTGACTTTTTTGTGAAGAAAAAACATAATTTGTCCTAGATGGTGTGGCTCAGCTAGTTGGAGTGTCATCCTGTAACCTGAAATGTCCTGGGTTCAATTTCCTATCAGGGTACATATCTAAGTTGTGGTTCAGTCCCTGGTTGGGGCACATATGAAAGAAAGGCAATTGATCAATGTTTCCCTGTCTTACTCTCCCTTCTGTTTCTTCTCTCTAAAATCCATAAGCAAGTTCTTGAGTGAGAATAAATAAATAAAATATAAAAAATAAAGTATAATTTTTCTATATGTAGTCATAATAAATTATGTAAACAATAAATGATGACAGTGGAAGTAATTCCAAAAACATTAAGATTAATAGAATTCATAATGGTTTTACCACAGAGCATATACAATTTCTTATATACAGAATTTGTTTTTAATCAAAACCAATGGTGAAATGCTAAAAACTAAGTATATTATTTCAGATATACATTGGGTACTGGCAAATAAAGGATTAAAATCATGAAGAAATAACATAAGTAAATTAAAATAAAATTCTTTTGAAAGATTGTTGAATTCAAAACTGACAGATGGTGATATTCCATCATTCTCACCATTATAACTTGATAACTTCTGATAGAGTAGCGCTTTGATTTGCTGTGAATAAAAGTCTATGTTAATTCCTAAGATATGAGTAAAAGACTACATCAAAGATGTTTGTTTGAAAATTCTGGGTGCGTCTGTGACAAGATAGTTTAAGTACCACTTTCTAGTGATAACATAGCTCAAAAATTCAGAAATGGCTAGTGGTAAGAAGGCTAGATAAGTAAAACAAATAAAGTTAGTGATACATTTATAACTGCAACTTCTTGAATGCACAGATATTGCCAATATAGTATTTTTCCAGTAACTTCTAGTATAAATTTAATTCCAACATGATGCTGATATGAAGGAAGATTTTTTTTTTCAGCCTATTGCCAACAAACACAACTAGCTCTGAAATGTTTAAGAGTCAAGAAATGTGTTTGGAAGTTAAGTTTTGTGTAGAAGTATTTTCTGATGGCACATTTCACAAGCACAATACAAGGAAAAACATTCTGGGGTTATTGCCCAGATTTCAGAGCTTAAGCCAAAAGTATCAGCAAAGGGCGTCTTTCATCAGGAAAATCTCCTATAAAAAAGTTTTCAGCTGAACTAAACTGAAAGCTTGATGTCATAATGAAAATGATGATTATATATAGGCTAATGTGTTGACTTTGAAATTATTCTCTATTATTTTATAAATATGGAAGCTGATTAACTAAAAATTATTATGTGTGGTGAGGCACAATATTTATTACGGGGAAAATGTCTATTGAAAATGTTTAGTTTGGTTCCAGTTTTATAAAAATACGATTTTATAGCCAGACTTGCTTATTTGTCTGATGTCTTTGGCATGTATAATTATCTTAATACTTCCATGCAAGGAAAGAATCAAAAACATATTTTTGATGGTAGGTGAACCAAAAGGAAAAAGTAAAATTTAGAAGCTTGAAATAATGGAATTTCTACAGTTTATTATGATACTTCCAGGGTTAACAATAATTGTCATTGAAAATAGTGACTGCTTAAATATTGCTCATCTTCAAAACATTATCACCAAATAGCTTGTGAATTTTATAGAATATTATGAATTTCATCTTCCATCAAAAGAGGAATGCAAAGAAATTTCCATGCATAAGAAATTCATGGCTCTGGAACCCATTTCATTTATCTAGGTATAATTTACATTTAACTACAATTTTCCAGGATAAATTATTAAAATCAGCTACTGATGAAAGATTGAACATAAATTTTGAACACAGACTATCATTTACATTATTTTGAATTAAAATTAACCTAAAACAATAACCTAAGCTTGCTGAAATTACTTTAACTCTCATTCCTGCCAGTATACTTTTGAGAGAGTAGTTTCTCTATTTGGAGTGTTAAGAAAGGAATAAAAACAAATTAGATATGATTATCTCCCAAAAATACATCATTATTAACAAGCTCTAAATTAGATAAATTAATAAGTAAGGATCAAATTTTTTTTACATTAAAGACAAAACTCTGTATTTATGTCTTTTTTCTGAGAGAACATATGTGGGTAAATATGAGGACTTGCTTTTTCACTTAAAACTTGTTCTTGTCCTGGCTGATGTGGCTCAATGAACTGAGTGCCACCCTGCAAACCAAAGGGTCATGTGTTCAATTCCCATGTCAGGGCACATGTCTTGGTTGCGGGCCAGGTCAGGTCCCCAGCAAGGGGCGTGTGAGAGGCAACCACACATTGATGTTTCTTTCCCTCTCTTTCTCCCTCCCTTCCTCTCTCTCTAAAAATAAATAAATAAAATATTTTTTTAAAAACTTTGTTCTTATATTTAGTTATGATTTCAGAATACCACATGGCTATGAGTAAAATAGCTATACCCTATATTAATCATTTACAAGCACATTTTCAATGCATGGTTTGATTTGTATAGTTCTTTTATTTTATGCTATTTTATTTGTTTTAATTATATTTATTGAAATATAATTTTATGTCTGTTGAATCTTATAATAAAATATTTTTTATTTACTATTGTCTTGATCTTTTATTTTTAATTCTCAAATAATTCATATTTATTACTGAGTATCAGTTGAAAGCAGGTTTAAAAGTAAAAACTGGTTTTTCAGTTCACAGATATTTTCACAAACATTGCTCCAGAGTATTAACAAAGACTCACAAAGAGGCTAAAACTTGGAGAGAATGGAGAAGGCAAAAGACAACCAGATAACAGTGAAGAACAGGCTCAGAAAAAAATTAAGGAAGAAGCAAATTTGAAAGGGAAAAATGGTAGTCACAAAGTAGAAGCTTGGTGTTCATCATATTTGGTCAGTTCCAAGGAATTTCAGGGTTTAAGGTGTCATACTCAAGGAGGCTATGGGGTTGTGATATGGAGGCCATTGATGTTATAGGTGAAACTAGTCTTCTTGATGACAGCAACATAGACAATAAAATCTCTGAGAGAAATAATCTCTGCAAGTCATAAAAATAAAGTGATGAAGAATATGAAGATGTGATCCCTGAAACAAATAGTTCATAGCATGAATGGGGAGAGAAAAGTAGCCATTAGATGTCATCAAGTTCAAGGGAGGAAGGATTGTTAAAGCATCTGATAGTAGCATCAAAGAATAAGAAGTAAGCTGACCTTCCCTGAACCTTGAGTAAGAGAAATAGGAAAAGAAATCACTTCCATTGAAGTGTATTCTAATGAAAATGGCACCTCCAGAAAAAAAGCTGTGCTTCAGTTTCAGGGAACTAAAGCCGCACTAGGAAAAAAAATGCAGGTTGAGAAAGTTTGTGCAGGATGTAATATTTCTACTTTATGGGAAACGAGGAGTAAGGAAAGTCCCAAATTTGGTAAATTTGGTGTGTTACAGGAGGTTGGGCAATTTGTATCAGCATGTGTTTCATGTATATTCTAGGATGGCTACCTAAAGTAATAGGTGAACTGTATGGATAAAAGTGCTGAAGTTAACAGGAAAGAAATCTTGATATTGCTGAAGGAAGAGGTAAGTAGCAAGAATTTCATTAGTAGAAAATTTGGTGCCACTAAGAGGATTATAGTAGGCAGAATTATCCCCCCTCACCTCCAAGGTGACCACGTCCTAGCACCCAGAACCTATGGATATATTACCATACGTGGCACAAATGACTTTGCTAATGTGGGAGATCAAGGATTTTGAGAGTGAGACGAGAGTAGCCTCTGTTATCTGGCTGGAACCAAAATAATCACAAGGGTTCTTAGAAGAATTAGGCAAGAAAAGTCAGACAAGGAGAGGTGCTGATGGAAACAGGCCAGAGGGATGCAATTGCAGACTTCAAAGATGAAGGAGGGAGCCAGGAATCAAGCAATGTGAGCAGTCTCTAGGCAATGAAAAAGGCAAGAAAAAAGATTCTTCCTTAAAATCCTCAGAAGAAAGGTAATCTTGCTGATACTTTGATTTTAACCCAGTGAAACCCATTTCAGACTGCTCACCTCTGGAACTATAAGAAGTTACATGTGTATTGTCCTAAGCCACTTTGTAATAATTGGTTTCAGAAGCAAGAGTCACCTACAAGTGAAACCTAATCAACAAAACAAATAAGCAAGCAAAATAGAACCAGAGACATGGCAATAAAGAACAAACTTCCAGTGACCAGAAGGATGGGGGGAGAGGGATAATGGGGAAAAGAAAGAGAAGGGACAAGCCAAGGAACATGTATAGAGGACCCATGGACAAAGCCAAAGGAGGGATAGGATTGAATGTGGGAGGTGGGGATGGGTAGGGCAGAGGAGAGTAATGGGGGGATAATTAGGACAACTGCAACTGAACAATTTTAAAAAAGGAAAAAAGAAAAGGAGATTATACAAAACAAAAGCATTTAATTATCATGATAAAACCATGAACCCCCTCTTGTACCCATGCACACCCACAAACATAATCACAGAAGATATGTAAATTCCTACATTACAACTGAGATGTAAGGCAGTGCAAAATTAAACAATTTTACTTACTTATTTTTTCTAAATTTTCAATTTTGTATAAAGTTGATAGAATTAAAATGCCTTCAATTTAATTAGTTATAACAAAGAGTATAAGAGTACATGTATATTGAACAAAAATAACATTGAAAGGAGGAATGCAAAACAAATATAGTCTCCTAATCTTTTTTATTGGATTTATTGGGGTGACATCAGTTCACAAAACCATATACATTTCAAGTGTACAACTCAAAAAAACATCATCTGCATACTACATCATGTGCCCACTGTCCCAAACAGTCTCTTTCTGTCCCCATTCTCCCCTGCACTTTGCCCACCTCCACCCAACCTCCATCCCCCTTTCCTTCTGGCTAGCACCATGCTGGCCTGTCTACATGTTATGTATATAGGCTTTTTTGCTTAATCCCTTCACCTTCTTTCATCCAGTCCCTCCTTCCCCCTCCCCCCTGACAGCTGTCAGTCTTTTCCACGTACCCATGCCTCCATTTCTATTTTGTTTGACAGTTTATTTTGTTTACTACATTCCACATATGAGAGAGACCATATGGTTTTCGTCTTTCTCTGATTGGCTCGTTTCACTTAGCCTAATAATCTCAGGTCCATCCATGCTGCCACAAAAGTTAAAGAACTGCTAAAGTCAAAATGTAAGTACTCAAAATTGGCATTTAAGAAAAAAACCTCCCACAGGAGATCATTTCAGCATGACGATATAAAAAAAAAAATTGATAAGGACATGACTCAAAAGTAAACATGGATAAAAGTCATTACTGAGAACTTTTCAATCTCTTGGAAATGTATTCACTTCAAACACTAAGTAGGAATATCACTACTAAGAGAGAAACCCCAGAGGCTTCACACAAACATCTGTTTCACTCTTGCCTGTGCTGCAGTGAAGCCCCCCGCTGTCCCAAGGCAAGGCCGTAGGAAGCGCCCATGTACAGTTCACTCATTACACGTGTACTGTCTTCTCATCTCTGCCTTTGACAGCAACCCAGTACTTTTTTATTTACACGCTTATTAAAGTCACCCAGGTAAAAAACGTTTTCAGAATGTGTTTTCCGAATGTGTTTTCCGAACACATTTTATTTTAGTGCTTTCAAATGTTTTGAGGATAATTGTTAGAGGGATGAAAAAAAATGTATAGGAACTCAGTCTGAGAATAAAAATCTGTTTTGGCATTTTAATGTCTAAAGATGCAGAACTGCCAAATGTTTGCTAATCAAGAAGCCGTGAAAATTCACAATCAGTCCCCAAAATATAAAACAATTCTATTCACTGTAAAAATATGTTTACTGCATTTACTTACCGGCTGTTTAACACAAATGTTTTTTGTCCCAAAGTGGAAAAGCTGGCAATTCTTTAATTTCCAAAGTGCTCATAGAGTGCAGCTGTAGATACACAAGGCTTTTGTTAATGGTGTATCAAGGTGCCATTTGCTTCCCTTTTTTCAGACACTGCCTTTATTTGAAGTCAACAGAAGCCCTTTCCCTTTTCCCCCTGGCACTGTTTGTAGTTATTGTGTTCTCAGAAAAGGCACAAACCATCAGGGCACGGACTGCTTTTGCTTTGAACTCATTCAGATGCAATATTGACATTTTCTGGTAACTTTATATTTTTTACTTTCTAATGTACTATGGTCTTCAAAAATAGCCCAGAGTATTGCATTTGGGATCCATCAACATTAAAATATTTGGAACGCTGAGTAAAATGTCAACAATCATTACAATTTTAAACACTTCAAACACAGACCTTGTACTTGAAGAAATTGTTTTTTCCTTTTAAAAAGTAATTTTTTTTTGGTTGAACAACAGTCTCAGTTCCCTTACTGGATCCCAAATTTCCTTCTGAAGGGATCAGAGGACAAGCCCGAGCTGATATAATCGCATCCTCTCATTGAATGCACTGTCATCAGATGAAAAGATTACCTTTAAGAATGGGATTAATGTCTCCAAAAAGCAGTAAAGTGATTCTGTTGCCTGTAAAACTAAATCGAGATTACTGCTACCTTAACTTCTCTTTTGAAACAAGGAGGTTTAATATTGAAGAGAGAAAAAATAGAAGAGTAAATTTCCTGGCAGTCCCAATATTCAATAAATATTATTTGTGTGCACAAGGACTTGATAGGAAAGGAAAAGATAAGAAAGGGACTCCAAAGGGTTAAGCCTGTAAAAGCACTCTTGAGTGGTGGAAGTATACGAATAATAGGGGCTTCATCACATCACCTGGGGATCAGTGTGTCAGCAAAGCAGGCACCAGTGGAAGAGATGCTGAGGGTTCTCACAAGTAAGCGAGAGGACCTTTCTCAGAAACCCAACCTTTTTAGCTTCCACTAATTAGGCACCTTTTCTACTCACATTTTGCTACCATCTCTTCTTGAACAGACTTCAAAGAAACTGCTAAAATAACCACTATAGAAGTCTTAGGGATTGTTACTTAGAGTGAATATCAGACTCATCCAAAGAGTTCATATATCTGATTAGCAATATTCCTCTGAGTAAAATAGGAAGTTCAAAAAGATGTTTGATGGAACAGGTATTTGGGGTACTTATTTCTAAGACCACTTTAAACTGCACAATAACTCTCTAAGGGAAATAAAACTCCTATTGAAGCCTTAATTAAGTTAAAAAGAACTTTAACAGAAAAACATAAAAGCCACACAGCCACTGCTGACTCCAGGCATTGAAACCTATAAAAGGATATCTAAGAAGCAGAGGTAGGGCTGGAACATTCAGAGATATGTGGATTTAAATTTTTGCTTCCACACTGCATTTTCCAGCCACTGTGTTAATCCAAGACAAAAGACTTTAGAACATTCTAAAGTACAACAGCATGCTGTGAATATTATTTTCAACCCTTTTTTCCCCCTTTTACGCCTCGATCATCTAGAAGATTGATCAGTCTTTTCAGCCCTGCTTTTGGGAGGTGATGATGGGACGTTATGTATGGGAGATATATCAGGTCAGTGCTGACAGATCAGGGAGGAAGAAGTTTCAAAACTAAACAAGCTTCCAGTTGTAAGAGATGGAAGTTCTGAGGATCTAATAATAATATGCATTATGTACTTGATAGTTGCTAAGAGAGAATATCTTAAGTGTTTACACCACAGAAAAGAAATGACATGGTGAAAGTGTAAACTAACGCCATGGTCACATCATTCTGCAGCATATGAGTATATCAAATCAACACATGTTCACTTTAAACTTACACTATGTTGTATGTCAATTCTATCTCAATAAAGCAGAGAGGAAAGCCTAAATGGAGCATACATTAACGTCTGAGAAATATGTACCATGTAGAAATACTATCTTCAATAGTGCCTTAACCATCTGCCTAATGTTGCCCCCTAATTTTCTTTTTTAATTTTATGTTATTACAGTTGTTCCCCATTCCTCATTTTACCCCCCTCCACTCTGTCCACCCCCAACTTTCATAATCAGTCCCCTCACCATAGTCCATGTCCATGGGTCCTTCATTTACGTTCTTTGACAAATCTCTTCACCTTCTTTCAATCAGTCCCCACCTCCCACCTCCCCACTTACAGTTGTCAGTCTGTTCCATGATTCTATGCATCTGGTTCTATTTTGCTGTTTAGTTTATTTTGTTCATTAGATTCCTCTTATCTGGCTGGCGTAGCTCAGTGGATTGAGCTCGGGCTTTGAACCAAAGCATCGCAGGTTCGATTCCCAGCCAAGATTCCTCTTATAAGTGAGATCATATGGTATTTGTCTTTCACTGGCTGGCTTATTTCTCTTAGCAAAATATCCTCCAGTTCTATCCATGCTGTTGCAAAAGGTAGGAATTCTTTCTTTCTGCTGCATAGTATTCCATTGTGTAGATAGCTGTACCACAGTTTTTTTAATCCACTCGTATACTAATGGGCACTTAGGCTGTTTCCAAATCTCGGCTATTGTGCATACTGCTGTTATGAACATAGAGGTGCGTAAATTCTTTTGAATTGGTGTTTCGATATATACCTCAGGTATATTCCCACCAGTGGAATCACTGGGTCAAAAGGCAATTCCATTTTCAGTTTTTTAAAGAAATTCCATACTATTTTCCACAGTGGCTGCACCTGTCTGCATTCCCACCAACAGTGCACTAGGGTTCTCTTTTCTCCGCATCCTTGTCAGCACCTGTTTGTTGATTTATTAATGATGACCATTCTGACAGGTGTGAGGTGATATCTCGTTGCATCTCTCTGATGGCTAATAATGTTGAACATCTTTTCATATGTCTATGGGCCCTCTGTATGTCCTCCTTGGAGAAGTGTCTATTCATGGTCTTTGCCTATTTTTTAATTGGATTATTAGTCTTTCCAGTGATGAGTCATACAAGTTCTCAATATATTTTGGAGATTAAACCCTTGTCCAGTGTATCATTGGCAAATATGTTCTCCCATGCAATAAATTCCCTTTTTATTTTGATGATTTTTTTAGGGGTGAAAATGTTTTTTTAGTTTGATGTAGTCCTATTTGTTTACTTTTTCTTTATTTTCATTGCCTAGGAGATATATCAGCAAAAATATTGCTATATGAGATACCTGAAACTTTACTGCTGCAGTTTTCCACCAGGACTGAAGTCTTTTATCCATTTTGAGTTAATTCTGGTGTATAGTATAGGATGGTAGTCTACTTTCTTGTTTTATTTATTTAGTTACATATGGTTCTCCCAACACCATTTATTGAAGAGATTGTCTTTACTCCATTATATGCTCTTGCCTCCTTTGTCAAATATTAATTGGCCATAAAGACATGGGTTTATTTCTGGGATCTCTATTCTCTCCCATTGATCTAAGAGTCTGTTCTTATCCAGTATGAGAGTATTTAATTACAGTAGCCTCATAGTATAGTTTGATATCAGGCATTGTGGTCTCTCTAAGTTTGTTCTTCTTTCTCAAGATTGCCAAGACTATTCAGGGTCTTTATTGGTTCCATATAAACTTTTGGAATATTTGTTTTAGATCTCTGAAATACACCATTGGTATCTTAATAGGAATTGCATTGAATCTATAGATTGCTTTTTGTAGTATCGACATTTTAATGACATTAATTCTTCCTATCCATGAACATGGTGTATGCTTCCACTTACTTGTTTCTTCCTCGATTTCTTTCTTCAGTGTCCTATAGTTTTCCAAGTCAAGGTCTTTTACCTCCTTGGTTAAATTTATTCCTAGTCACTTTATTATTTTTTTGTTGCAATAGTAAATGGGATTGTTTTCTTAGTTCTCTGATAGTTCATTATTGGTCTATAAAAATACTAACAACTTGTGAAATTCACTTCATATCCTTCTACTTTGCTGAACTCACTTATTAGGTTGAGTAGTTCTTAGTGGAGCCTGTAGTGCTTTCCATGTACACTATCGTGTCATTTGAGAATAATGACAGGTTTACTTCCTCTTTTCCAATTTGGGTACCTTTGAATTTCTTCTTGTCTGATCATTGTGGCTAGGACTTCCAGTACTATGTTGAATAAGAGTGGTGAAAGTGACAGCCCAGTCTCATTCCTGATGTTATAGGAAGTATTTTTAGCTTTTGCCCATTGAGTATGATGTTGGTAGTAGGTTTTTCATATATGGCCTTTATTATCTTGAAGTATGATCCCTCTATTCCTACTTTCCAGAGTTTTTTATCATAAATGGGTGCTAGATTTTATCAAATGCTTTTTCTGCATCTATTGATATAATCATGTGATTTTGCCTTTTATTTTGTTTAAGTGATGTATCACATTTATTGAGCCTTACATCCCTGGAATAAATGCCACATGATCATGTTGTATGATCTTTTTAATGTGTTACTGGATCCAGTTTGCTATTATTCGGTTGAGGACTTTAACATCTATGTATATCAGAAATATTAGCTGGTAATGTTCTTTCTTTGTTGTGTCCTCATCTGGTTTTGGAATTAGGATAATATTGGCCTCATAGAAAGAATTTGGAAGTATTCTCTCTTCTTGATTTTTTCAGGGATTAATTTTTTGGGGATAGTCTGAGAAGGACAGGTGTTAGCTCTTTTTTGAATGATTGATAAATTACACCTGTGAAGCCATCTGGTCCAGGGCTTTGGAGTGCCAGGAGTTTTTGATTACTGCTTCTATTACACTAGTAATTGTTATCAGTCTCTTCAGGTTTGCTGCTTCTTCCTGACTCAGTTTTGGAAGATTGTATATTGCTGGAAATTTATCCATTTTGCACAGTTTGTCCAATTTCTTGACATATAATTGTTTATAGTAATTTCTTACAATTCTTTGTGTTTCTGTGGGACCTGTTTTACTTTTCCTCTTTCATTTCTAATTTTCTTTATGTGATCCTCTCTTTGTTTTTCTTGATGAGTCTGGTTAAAGGTTTGTCAATCTTGTTTATCTTGTCAAAGAACCAGCTCCTAGATTCATTGATCTTTTGAATTGTTTCTTTTTCATTCTCTATGTATTTATTTCTGCTCTGATCTTGAAATCTCCTTCCTTCTACTTGCTCTGGACTTTGTTGTTGTTTTTCTAGTTCTTTTAGGTATAAGGTTATTTCATTTATTTTATTTGAGATTTTTCTATCCTCTTTAGGTGGGCCTGTAATGCTATGAACTTCCCTCTCAGGACTGCTTTTGCTGTGTCCCATAGGTTTTGGCTTGTTGTATGTTTATTTTCATTTGTTCCAAGTACTTTTGATTTCTTCTTTGATCTCATTTCAACCCATTCATTATTTAATAACATGTTATTTAACCTCCATGTATTTGAATGTTTTTGAGTTTTTTTATTGAGGTTGAATTCTAGTTTCAAGCCATTGAGATCTCAGAAGAGACTTAATATGACTTCAATTTCCTTAAAATTTTCAAGGCTTCTTTTGTGTCCTACTATGTGGTCCATCTTTGAGAGTATTATGTATGCATTTGAGAAGAATATATATTCTGTTTCTTTGGGATGAAATGTTCAGTAAATATCAATGAAACTCATTTGATTTAGTGTGTCACTTAATGCCACTGTATCCTTGTTGATTCTTTGTCTGGAAGATCTGTCCATTGCTGATAGTGTGGTGTTAAAATCCCCTACAATGACTGCATCACTATTGATCTCTTTCTTAAAGTTCTACAAGATTTTCTTTGTATATTTAGGTACTCCCATATTGGGTATATATATGTTTACTAGAGTTATATTGGACTGACACCTTAAGTATTATGTAATTACCTTTTTAATCTCTTGTTATAATCTTTGTTTTAAAGTCTATTTTGTCAGAGAGAGGTATTGATACCCTAGCTTTCCTTTCACTTCCCATTTGATGCAATATGTTTTTCCTATCCCTTCACTTTCAGGCGGTGCAAATCTTTTGCTTTGAGGTGGGTCCCTTGTACACAGCATGCATGCAGGTCATGTTTTCTATCCATTCAGCTACCGTATGTCTTTTCATTAGAGCACTTAATCCATTTATATTTAATGTCATTATTGGCAAGCACTTATTCACTATCATTTTTCCCTCTGTACCTGTGTTCCTCTCTCTCACTATTTCTTCTTCAGGTAGACCCTTTAGCATCTCTTACAATGCTAGTTTGGTGGAAATGTACTTTATTAGCCTTTCTTTTTTTTTTTTTTGTTCTTGGAAGCTCTTGATTTCACCTTCCATTTTAAATGAGAGTCTTGCTAGATAGAGAAGTCCTTGCTTTTTATTACTTGGAATATTGCATGCTAGTCCCTTCTGGCTTGCATTGTTTCTGTTGATAAATCAGCTGACAGTCTTATCAGAGTTCCCTATGTGTTACCAATTGCTTCTCTTGCAGCCTTTAAGATTGTCTCTTTTTCTTTAAACTTTGCCATTTTAATCATGATGTGTCTTGGTGCGGGCCTCTTTGGGTTCATCTTGGTTGGAGCCCTCTGTGCTTTCTGAACCTGCATGACTCTCTCCCTCACCAAAGTAGGGATGTTTTCTGTCATTATTTCTTCAGTCTTTCTATCTCTTGCTACTTTCGTCTCCTTCTGGTATCCCTATTATGCAAATATTGTTAAGTTTCATGTCTTCCCAAAGCTCTCACAGATTATCCTCATTTATTTAAGTCTTTTTTCATTTCGTTGCTCTGACTGGGTGTTTTTTTTTTTCATTTTGTATTTCAAATTGCTGATTTGATCCTCTTCATCTAGCTTGTTTTTAATCCCTTCTAGTGTATTCTCTTTTTTTAAAGATTTTATTTATTTATTTTTAGAGAGGGAAGGAAGGGAGAGAGAGAGAGAGAGAGAGAAACATCAATGTGCGGTTGCTGGGAGACATGGCCTGCAACCTAGGCATGTGCCCTGACTGGGAATCGAACCTGCAATGCCTGGTTTGCAGCCCGCGCTCAATCCACTGAGCTACACCAGCCAGGGCAAATTCCTTCTAGTGTATTCTTTATTTCAGATCTTGCATTCTTTATTTCCAACTGGTTCTTATTCATAGCTTCTATGTCCTTTTTCATGCTATTGTAGGTTCCTTGAGCATCCTTATAACCACCACTTTGAATTCTGTCTGATAATTTGCTGGCCTCTGTTTCACTTAGCTGTTTTTCTGGGAATGCCTCCTTTCCTTTCATTCGGAGGTTGTTTTTTTGTCTCCCCATTTTAGCTGTCTCTTTTTGTTTATTTTTATATGTTTTATAGAACCATTTTGACTCCCTGTGTTGGTGGGATAGGCTTATGTGTTAGGAGTCCTGTGGGACCCAGTGGTGCAGACTCCTTAATCTTCTGATCTGGATGGTCTAGGAATGCCCTTTGTGTGGATTATGTGGGCTCTCCTGTTGTATTTGGGTCCTGATTGTTGTTGCTTGTTTGTTGGTGGGGTCTCCCCTCTGTCTGGCTGGCTGAGAGGCTCAACCACCACCACATCTTGTACACTGTTGTTCAGGTGCTGGCAGAAATTAAAGCAAAACAACATTTAAAAAAGCACCCCCCAACATGAGCAATTTCAAAGCAAAAGATCTTAGAATAATAAAAGTGGAAAGAAAAATGGAATATTAGAGAAAGACAAAAGTAAAAAGAAAATAAGTGAAGACCAAAGGACAGCAAAGTGATTATAGGAGGAGAAAAGGGGAGATAACTAATATCAATAATGAATTGAAAGAGGAAAACAGGGTAAAGTGACAAAAAAGATAAAGAATAACAAAAATAAGAAAAGGAAATAATAAGGGAACAATGGTGTAATCAATGGCAAAATAAAATAAGAGAAAAAGAAAAAATAGAACAACAAAAATAAAAAGTCTGTGAAAAGAAAAAATAACAAAAATAATGAAAAAGAAAAACGTGGAAGTCAACTCCCATGAGGAGGAAGTGTCCCATGAGGAAGAAGTCTGTGAAGAGAAAAAACAACAAAAATAATGAAAAAGAACAAAGTGAAGTCGTCTAAGCATAGTTTAGTGCTTGCCTGCTGTGTTCTCTTTTTGGATGTGGCTCTGATGGAGTCTCAGGGTGATATAATCCAGTGTCAGATGCTACCCATGTCTAGCCCTCAACAGCCTACAAGCATTTAAAGCTACAAGCTATCCATAGTTTATGGCTGATTCCTCCAAGGTTGGCTATGCCCAGGACGGGCCCAGCTGCTCTCCAAGCTGGGTTTTATCAGCACTGGGTCCAGGGGTATGTCAGTAATTAACCCAAGTCACCACAGGATCTGCCTCTGCCTAGCTCTCTGCCTGTGGGCCTTATGTCGGTTTTAGACTAGTTACAGACCCAAATGAGTCTGAGAGGGCTTCTGGAAGAATCAGGGGACAGGTGGGGATCCTGGGTCTCCCATGGCAGGTGCCTTTCAGAATTCAGCAAAAATGGTGGGTGTATTCCCAAGCCCCCAAGCCACTAGTCTGAGTCTAGCCAGGATTTTTTCACTGTACTTAGCAGGGTGGGGCCCCTAGTAGGCTAATGCATGGAAACTGCAGAGCCCAGATTTTGGGTCTTCTGGAAACTGGGAAGGTGTTTCTATTGCTCTCCCATGAGGAGGAAGTGTTAGTCTGTTTCCCAGGAAAATGTATGGTATGGCTGTGCCCTATTGCCCATCTCCGACACACTCTGAGTCTTTGTATGTTGCTATCTCCTCAGTAGAGTTTAAGATTAAGGATGGGAGAAAAGAAAGAAGAAAAGAAGGGAAAAAACGGACAAAACAAGACAAAACACAGAACTAAACAAAGGAAAAGAAAAAAAGATGCAGATTGGGAAGAGCAGGATTCCAGAGCTTTGGGAGTAGTGGTATCCCACAGGGTAAGGTAATTGCTTTTTCCCTGGAAAGGGCTTGCTCTTCTCAAGGAAAATGACTGCTGAGGAATCTATGAATATCCCAGCACATAAAACTCACAGCTGCTACCTCACATCTCTCCCCAGGTGTCTTCCACTTGACACTCTCCTGTGCAACTCCAGTCTCCACTACCCTCCCTTCAGTGGGCCCCAAGCTTAGTGGTTGCAAACACAAAACCTGTGCTTTGGCCCCTTTAAGAATTAAGAAAGAAAAAGAAAACAGAAAGTCTTTGTCTCCCGTGGGTCTTGTCACTCCCCAGCAAAGACAAACCTTATGGCCTTTCACCACTGGGTGCAATATGGTCTGCTACTCCTGGCACTGGTACACTGTGCTTGGGAGCTTTGTTTGTGGTTCCAGCTTCTCTCCTTTCAAGGGGAAGCTCCTCAAAACATGCCACTGACTTGATCCACCTCCCTTGTGAATGGGCCAGCCCCTTTAACAACTTCACCCTTCCTACTGGTCATGATGTTTTTTATTTTCTGTCCTTGGTTAAAAGTCTCTTTTTCTGGTAATCTTCAGTTTATTTCGGGTGTCTAGTCCTCTCGTTAGTTTTATTTCCAGTCTGGTTCTGAGAGGAGGTGTGTGATATGTCCTACTACTCCACAGACATCTTGCATCCCTTCTGTGCCCTAATTTTCTTTAAAGATAATCAACAAAACAAATTTTGAAAAATCAATGGCATATTGAAGAACCAAATTTGAGCAGAACCCAAACTCAGCCTCCGGAACGGTGTGCGTGTGAATGTGTGTGTGCATGCGTGTGAGAGAGAGAAGGGAGAAGAGGAGAAAAGAGGGGGAGGGATGTGAACTCTTGTTGTGATGAGAGCTAGACACCTGATGTGTTCCTCCTTTAACCTTCCAACTGACGGATCAAATGAGAAACTGTTTTGCTTCGTTTCAGAACTGATTGACATTTTAATTATTCTACAGCTGGAAGTGTTAATCACACCAGAGAATGAGGGGATAATTCCCAGCTGGTAAAATTTCACACAATATTTAGCAGGCACCAACATGCAGATAGTTTCAATCATTTGTTAAAGAAAAAAGTATTTTAAATGCCTTCACTATTAAACCAGCAACAGTAGATTTACACTTAAATAACTCTTTAGCTGTGGTCTACACTTCTCATTTTTGATCATCAGAGAGTCAAAACACTTTATGAATCTGACAAAATTACAATTTTAAATATAACTAATTTGAATAGTGTGAGATGATTAAAAGAAATTAAGATAATTGAATTTAGTTTTGTTTATAAAATGTAAAAATGTTTATAAAATTGCGGGAGCCGGCTGGTTGATGTTCATCTCCCCCCGCAACCTCTCTCTCTGTCTCCGTTTCTCTCAAATTGGTAACCATGTCCCTGGGTGAGGATTAAAAAAAAAGTCACCTAGAGTGAGTCTCTCTAGAAAAACTTCCTAGAGAGGAACTTATAGAGCTTCTGATTTGAGAGCTTTAGAATAAGCCATAGAGATCTGAATTATCACAAAGGACTCTCAGTGATACTTAAAGTCAGACAAGTTTCAAAAATATTGGAATATATATTTGGATTTTTAAATTAAAATTTATTTAGTTCTATACGCACATATAGAAAATACCTATTTTGCCCAAGTACTAAAGGATAGAGACAACTACCAACTTTAATTAAAATGCAGAATTTCTGCCTGACAGTTTAGGTGATAAAAAATAGATTGGAATACTTTTCATTCAATTCTAATAAAAATTCTAGTTTTGACATGTAATAAGACTTTTGGCAGTCAAATGGTTTTCAGGTTTTAACTTAGCTGTAAACCTGAGAATGTGACTGTACTTTCCTTTAAACAAAAGGAAAAGTTTTCAAAAGGAAACACATTCTAAGAGAAATACTATTAACTTATATATTAACATTTTGTCTTCAAAGCAAGTTTTTCTCTAGACTTTCCTAATCTGTATAAAAGTGTCAGACTTCAAAGATAATTATGAGGCTTTTTTGAGTTCATGTGAAATACATATCAGCAGAAGCATGCAAGTGTCCCTGGTTAATTAGGGGGAGTCTTCAAGGGAAGGGCTGAGCTGTACAATGTTTAATTCTATATAGAATGTTACTCTATGTAGTATACCAGCTTTTATTCTAGGTAAAAAAGCAACCTTGAAGTTGCTACTGTTATTGTCACCATCATAATTACCATTTTAGAGTTAAGGAGATAAAAATATAGTGAAAATATATTATTCAAGGTTATGTATTTAGTAAGATATTAACTAGTAGATCTGAGAAATGAACATATGAAGTCTGATAAATAATAATTTAAAAACCCTCTATCTTTACCTCTATGTTATACTGCTACTTCATTTAAAAAATCTTTTAAAGATTTTATTTACTTTTAGAGAGAGGGGAAGGGAGGGAGAAAGAGAGGGAGAGAAACATCAGTACACTAGAGACACACCGATCAGTTTCCTCTCGCACGCCCCCAACTAGGGACTTGGCATGCAACCCAGACATGTGCCCTGACTGGGAATCTAACTGGCAACCTCTCGGTTTGCAGGCTGACACTCAATCCACTGAGCCACACCAGCCAGGGCTATACTGCTACTTTGTTTTGATCTTTCTCCTAAATATATTAATCAAATGCAGCCACATTAAGTTGGAATCCTTCATAATCCAATAGACTATTTTTTTCCAATTCAGGGATAAAAATCTAGAAGTTTTAAAACTGATAGCTCTCTGACAGGCTGTGGAGTGCTGATGTGTCAGAGTTTGCCCAGTACATCCAGCAAGCTTTTGAGGCTACCATAGCTGCTGGTTTTAAGCAGAGGAAGGTAAGGAAAGATTGGTGCCTCAGTAAACAGAACTAGGTTTTAGAACTAAACGTTTAGGAATATATTCTCCGAAAGTCTTCAAGTTGTAAAATAAATGAGCCTAGCTGGGTTATTCTTTAGAGATTTTAACTGAGGAAGCAGGAATTGCTGGCGATCTCCACATTTGGAAAGGACCACCTTCCCATTCCACACTCATTTCCTCTCCCTTTGTTTCAGCTTTTAGTTATAATAAGGAAGTGGATTCTTGTTCTTTTATCTAACTTTTAAAGGGAAATATAATTTTTAAAAAATTAACATGACTTTGTCTCTAAGACCTATGTTGTTTTATTACAACAAAGTAAGCTTAACCTTACTTTTAAAATAAGACCTATGTTTAGAATAAGAAAACAGTACTTTATGAGTATTGTACATTCTGAATTATTTTTAAAGGAAACTGACTCTGCTCCAGGTCATGAAGCTCTTAGGTCCTTGGATTACTGATTTACAAGCTTGAGGTTAACAGGCTGTATCTCTTTATGCCTGGGATTCTAATGCAGTTATGTGGGCTTCTTAAGCTATTAAGACATTATCATTCATGTTGCAAGTTGAGTATATGTTTTATACCTCATTAAGTTTTTATCTTGCTGGCTCACAGCCTAGGCTACAGCATAATCTCATAACGTAAGAAAAATGTAGAATCATCACATAGAAGGTTGATGGTTGAAATCTTTACCTTTATCAATTGATTTACTGGTGATAATTGCTTTGGAGTCTAATAGAAATTTGTCCATGACACAATTCAGATAACTTCTAAAAGCAGAAATTTAGCATCTTTCTCAGTAAATCTGTTTTTTTAAATGTATAAATAACACATAGAATAACAATATGGAGTTTTTCTCTACAAAATGATAAAAGTTTTAGATTCTCTAGTAAATGGATAAATTTGTAACCGATGCTACTTCCCACTTCTGCAGTTTATAATTCGGCAAGGCAGTTCTTCCCTCTCAATCTTAAAACGTTATCATGAGGAGATGCGTCATATGATTCCAGACACTAATATTGTTTGACACTTTTCCCTGACCAGATGATTAATCCCAGGCCCTAACTCATTGCCTCAGATGCAGTGGGAGACCAAGAAAGACCTGTTGGCTGAAAATAGCTAATTTATTTAACTGAATTAATTGTTACCTAAATAAAAAATTACAACCCAAAGTCCACGGGAGGAAAGAACAATTAAGAAATTAAGAGATTCATTAATTGTTCTTGAATACATCTATTTACTAAGCTATTTATCTATTTATTTAAGCATGTTTCTATTTATTTTTTAAGGTAAGTTTGCAAAATATCTACAGAGTGTGGATTCTTTATATAAAGTAAAAAAGTTGTTTACATAATTAATAATTTAAATAGATCTTTTTTCACACTTAAAATATTAGTATTGGTAGTAGATATATAAAGAAAACTCCATTATAATTTCTTATAAGAGATTATTTTTTCAATCTGGCTATAAAGTGGCAAATGTTTGTTCCAAGATTTTCAACTTCTAGTTCCTTTTGTCAACTATAGTAATCACTTTTGGAATGTTCACACCCTGAAAATTTTGCAAGGTATTAACTATAGCTTATGTGTAAATTATTACATGTTTCAATCTAAAAATCTAGCTGGCCCTCAGAGCTGGGTTTTCCTGATCTTCATCCGCCTCAAAATATAGACTTAATATTAAAGGTAGTAGGCAGGGAAAGGAGTGAAGAAAGTTTTTCTTAGGAGATTTATATAAAACCATGCTCTGAAGAACTCGACCTCAAATTCAACTTGCCTTAATGCATACATAGATTACAGTAACTATAATATTTCTTAAGCAAGTAATGGAGTGTGTCAATACAATAGTAACTTTTGGCAAAGAATAAACCAATGGCAATGAATAAACATTTGACAAAAAACAAATGCCAAGCTACTTAAATAGATTAGATTTGGGACAAAAGAGAAAAGAAAAAACAAGCTTTGCTTTGCAGAATGATTCTTCATGAAAAATGTCTTTGCATTTTTAAAAATTTTTCTATTGCTCCTAATCCAGATTTTTCCAACTACTTTCAGTTAGAGACCAGAGTTTAAGGAGAATAGCAGTTGGGCTGCAGATCGAACACCTGTGGTTCCTTCACAGCCAGGATCCATCACAGAGCCTGGTGTCTAGTGCACTGTCAAAGACATAGTAGCCAATCAATAAACATTTGCAAGATTAAAAATAAAATCTGTATCATGCTGAGGAAAAATGCTATTGCCTTCTAAAAATTTAGCCATTTAGCACAGTGGCTAGAAAGTCCATCCTATTGTTCATGAAGTATCATTTACCCATAAATCCTGTGGCATTTATTTTAACACAATCCCACAAGTGTTTTTTGTAAGACATTTGGTTCACACATCTGATTTATTTCTGCTTTTATATTCAGGGGTACTTTATGGAGGTCATAAAGGAACAAGAGGGTTTTTCAAAAATACATGTTTATGAACTACTCAAAGTATTGTTTCTTAATAACTGGTATAATATTTTTCTTGACAAACAATTTTACTATACATATTGCATTTTTTTTCTGAAAGGGATCTGAACTCTCAACTTAATATTTGTTTGTCCTTTTCTGTTAGCTGGTGTACAAAGAGTGGATAGGGCCCAGAATGCAGACCCTGACAGGCACGTGGGTCTGACACAGTCATGATGGAAGGATGATGCCACTGCTTGTGCAGTTATGACATACTCCGCTTCATCAGTCACATGTTAGTGCACTCTTAAAATATTGTACTACATAGGAATAACTGCATACACAGCATCATTGAAAACTGAATAACTTTTGGGAAGAATTTAGAAGTCATATGACTGAAATGCCAATATTTACAATTCTATTGCTTACAGTTTTCATCAAGGACCACGTGCAAATGCAGCTTGAGTTAAGGCAAGATAAATATGAGAACTTCATGTTCTGGATAGAGGATAGTGTGTCTTCCAGAATTGATGTTGATAATAAAAGAAGTGAGGAATTTTGCAATCAGCATCTGGCAAAAGTGATGAGAGAGAAAGAAACTGCACAGGGATGTGTTTTACTTCTGGGGCAGATTTTTAAGAAGGAGGGTGAGGAGCATGTGCTTACATTTCTCAAGAGCTGGGTGTGTTTTTGATTGTTTGAACATGAATAAGGAAGGCTGGCTAGCATCAGACTGGCAAGCCCCCTTCAGATCAGTTGGTCAGTAGGTCAAAACTGCTGAGAACCTGCCCACCATCCAGTTGCCACAAGTGAATGCGGTATACACAATCTCATGACAAGGCAGGCACTGCATTTTTAAATTACAAGAAAAGGTTGTACAACCCAAAGAAAACGGATTCAATGGCAAGTCTCCCTAAGAACTCAATTACAAATATTAAACTACCTTTGAGGCAGGAGATAGTCAGGAAGGAAGAAACACTGGAGGTGCCCCATGGCTAAGATAAAGGACATCGGTACAGGACAGAGACCCTGTTGTTCTAAGACCAGTTGTTCCCTCTTTCTGGAAAAGTGCCAAATCATGGTGAATCATGAATGCAACTGTGAAGAAGATGCTACATGACCCCTGGTTCATTATAATAGCATTATAATAAATTAACATTGTGTGACCCCCCCCTACCTTAGTGGCCAATTAAGGAAAATCATGGGAGACCACATGTGCAGTAGTTTTAAAGTAATATAACTACTTGTACATGTGCAATAAAAGCCCACTGAAACCAGCCAGGAAATATTTGCCCTATAAGAAGAGAATCCCTCCAACCCCAGAGGGATCTCTGCTCAGAGTTGGCCTGCTCCCTTGTTCTGTGAAGTGTCCTATCGCTTAGTAAATCCACTCTCTCTCTTTCTGCTGTAAACTTGCTGTGTTCGGTTCAATTCTACATCTGTGGTCACCAAGAACCTGGTTACCTATGCCCACCTGTGATGCCTTGTAGTGAAGTTAAAATTGGTCCCAGGTTCAGGAGCAGAACTGACCCCATAGATGGGATGTGCTAGAGGAACAGGGGACTGGGAGAGAGGGGAGCCCAGGGCAGGAAACCACCATCAACTTCTTTTTCTTCCTCTTTGAAGTTTGAAACATTTTCCAGCACTTCATTCAGATTATGCCATAATTCAAAAGCTAATAGCATTTATCTAAATGCCCAAGGGCAACTTAGTGTCAGGGGTATGCCCAGCCCCTTTAAAAGGCAAAAATTTTTTCAAACCCACAAGACTTCTTCTACATCCCCTAATGTTATGGGGGAAAAGACCTGATAGATGCTACTAAAGAAACACTAATATTGGTATGCTATTACTTCTGAGGGATTTATCAGAATTCTAGCACACTTAGGAAATGATAAATAAAAGAATGGATGTTTTGGTAAATATTTCTTGAGGGTGCAGCATTGTTCTGGGCACAGAATTAGTTTGGTGAGCTAAGGAGTCAGGTTCCCTGACCTGAGCAAGCTTATCATCCAGCAGGAAA